>SJYV01053944.1:0-12859 GCA_006410875.1 Neotragus pygmaeus | reverse complement strand
ATATATATATATATATATGCCTGTGTATATACCGACACAAACACACACGCATACACATTCGGCTCTCTGTATCCACAAATGCAGAACCCACGGATAAGACGAGTCAACCGTACTTTTCCATTTTATGTAAGTGACCTGAATAGCCACAGATTTTGCTACTTGCTTGAGGCACAGGGGCCTCTTCGAGAGCCAATCCCCTAAAATATTAAGGGATTACTATATATATAAACACATACATATGCATACATATATTTGCATATGTATATGTACATGATGGACATGTAAAAACATGGTTAGTGTCTGTATTTTTCCAATTACTTGTCTCTTTGTTATTGAAATGTGTTTTCAGCTCTTACCTGGTTATGATGGGATCTGCAGCATGATTGGGGCCCCATCGCCCCAAAAGCCCCCGGCCAACCAGTCCAGTTCGTCCTGCAGGATTTCTGGAAAAACAAAAAACTATAAAACCAACTGAATGAACTCATCTTTTTGAACTGAACTTGATATGGCCCAAAACAAGGTACTAAGAGGGAAAAAAGATCTCCACACAAATCCAGTAGCACTACTACATATTTGACATTCAAAGTACGTATTTCTTTACAGTGTTATTTAATTTTTCTTTCATGCCTGGGCTTGATCCAGGAGAAAGATCTCATTTCCAAAGTTGTTTTAAATCTGGAAGGCTGAAATGCTCCGCACCTAATCACAGTCTAACTCTGCAACAGCAACACTTTGTCCAGGATACCCACATTCTCTTCCCTTTCTCATCATCCTCTTTTCATACTTCACTCTCTTACAACCTGTCTCACTCATATAGTTTTGATTACATTTTAAAGTCCATTTTTTTCATAGTGGGTTCTAGATTTTTATTATCAGTAATAGATATTGTGTAGCATAAAATGAGGGCTTCCCAGGAGGTGCTAGTGGTAAAGAACCTGCCTGCCAATGAAGGCAGACATAAGAGACACAGGTTCCATCCCTGGGTAGGGAAAATCCCGTGGAGAAGGGCATAGCAACCCACTCTAGTATTCTTGCTTGGAGAATCCCATGGACAGAGGAGCTTGGCAGGCTAGCGTCCATAAAGGCTGCACAGAGTTGGACATGACTAAAGCGACTTAGCCCACAGCACACAGCATATAATAAAGTAGAAATACTTAATATTTTAAGATTTCATATATACCAAATTCAATTTTTAAAAACAATTTTATAAAAATGCCAACAACTATTTAACCTAATGCCACAACCCAATGTTTAAAAGTCTATCAGATAAACAGGGCACACTCACACCTGAGTGATTTTCTTCCAGTCAACTTTCATCATGTAAAATGAAATGCCCTAATCTGCAATCTCATCTATTTAATATCTTTGGTCTTCCCAGTATGTGAAAGTAAATAAACAACTTGTCAAATTTTCCCTTTCAGCTACCTTTTTAATTATGTTTTAATTTATGGTTGCACTGGGTCTTTGTTGCTGCAGGGGCCTTCTCCAGTTGCTGCAAGCAGGGGCTACTCTCCTCTGCAGCGCTCAAGCTTCTCATTTCAGTGGCTTCTCTTGTGGCGGAGCGTGGGCTCTAGGTACAGGAGCTCCAGTGGCTGCAGCACGTGGGCTCAGAAGTTGTGGGTCACAGGTTTAGTTGTTCCACAACATTTGGGATCTTCCTGGACCAGGGATCGAACTCATGTTCCCTGTACTGGCAGGTGGATTCTCAACCACTACACCCCCCAGGGAAGTCCCAGCCACTCTATTTTATTTTGCTCTTCCTTGCAACTGTTATTAAAATTGAGTCAATCTTTATATTGTTTTATACTGGACTCAGAAATATTTCAGCAAGACTTAGAAATAAAAACAGAAAGGCAAGACACTTGGCCAGGTTGCAATTATCCTACTTTTCAAGTTCAGGAGGAGGGGCAGGGTGATCAGTAACTATGTTTTATTGCATGTAACCATATACCCTTGAATACAAATGATCAAAGCCAATATTAAGAGAGAGAAAGACCAAGCCTGTAACTGATAAACTAAAAGCTGCAGAAAAGACATATAGATTACCCTACTGCCTGAGCAACAGAGAAAGCTATTTGCAGAAAAAGCAAAAAAAAGGCAACATATAAAGGAAAACAGACATAAGGCAGAGACAGTTCTAATGGATTTCCAAACTCTACCCTTTCCTAAAGTTAGCTGCATTTCTGCTTTGGATTCCTGAGATTATTCTATAGTCGTGGAGTAAAGTTCACTTTTTAACTCAGGCAAGCTAGAGTTGGTTTCCGTTAGTCAAGAGAGTCTTGACTAAAACAACAGGCTATCTTTCCTTTGCCTTTTCTGTCCTTTTATATGTGTACATATCTTCTAATACATTTTGCCCAGAAGAGAACTTAAGGAGTAAGTCAAATGTAAGGCAAGTTTGACTTGAAAAGACTCAGTAACACAGAAAAGTGAGTAAGCTATGAACAAAGAAAGAATTTAGCAAAG
This sequence comes from Neotragus pygmaeus, assembly GCA_006410875.1. Classification (NCBI taxonomy): domain Eukaryota; kingdom Metazoa; phylum Chordata; class Mammalia; order Artiodactyla; family Bovidae; genus Neotragus; species Neotragus pygmaeus. The sequence goes on along the minus strand of SJYV01053944.1, from coordinate 10,393 downwards.
ACCAGGTTGGCATGAGAGGCGCACTACTACTTCCTCGCTTTAGAAGAACTAAAAATATTTTTAGCTTTTGCAACATTTCTACAAGGTGATACGTATGATTACCAAATCTGTGATTTTTCTATTTTTTTATTGGAGGCATGCTAATTTTTACATTTCTCCCTTTTATGATGACTTAAGAAAAACCGAAAATTTTCGAGTTGTGTACAAAAATCACTTTTAAAAGTACAAAAAGAGGGATTTCCTGCTGGTCCAGTGGTTAAGACTCCATGCTTCCACTGGGCACAGGTTTGATCCCTAGCTGGTGAACTAAGATCCCCACATCCCACCCACTTGCCACATGACATGACCAAAAGACAAAAACAATGTTACACTTTTGGGTTGTTTTTATTTTTACTCTTACATATTTGGATATATTCCTAAAAGTATTATCTCATTTTATAAATAATCACTGAAATACAATCCTTTCCTTCTGTTAATTTATTCAATTACAGTTGACCCTTGAACAATGCTTCCATATAAACTTATAGTCCACCGTCTGTACACACAGTTCCCCTGTGTCTGTGGTTCCACATTCAGGTATTCAACAAAACTCAGGTGGAGTAGTGCTGTAATATTTACTCCTGAAAAAGAATCCATGTATAAGTGGGCCTGTGTAGTTTAAGCCCCATTTTGTTCAAAAGTCAACTGTTATTTCTATTTCAAGGTAAAGTTATAAAAAGATGCATTCAATTCCTTCCAGCACTTACTCACCATATGCAAACTACTTGCATTCTTTCTACTTATCTGCAAATGGAACTAAAAATATCCACCCACAGGGCTATTAATATGATTTAATTAGATCACATATATAAATTCTTTCAGATAAGGCCTGGCATATGCAAGCCCTCAATAAATGTTAATTACATTGATAAAATAAAATGTGTATTTTAAGGCAGGACAAAAAAATTTAGCCCTAAAATTTTCTGTGTCCATCTGGGCCTCTCCCTGCACATTAACCAGACCTCCTCAAAAATGAGAGTGCTTTCTTGACCATAAAGATTATTATTTTCCCTTTCTTCTGACACTAGCAATGTAACTTCTTAAAAGAACAGCATGCTCTCCCAACTCTGCAGGGCGACATGGTGGCTCAGTGTTCACTTTGTACATGCTTCCTGGACTATGTATCTGTGGGGAACCGTATATAAAATGTCAGTGTTTTACCCCGNCTTCTGACACTAGCAATGTAACTTCTTAAAAGAACAGCATGCTCTCCCAACTCTGCAGGGCGACATGGTGGCTCAGTGTTCACTTTGTACATGCTTCCTGGACTATGTATCTGTGGGGAACCGTATATAAAATGTCAGTGTTTTACCCCATTTTGATGTGCAATCCTTTGTCTAGAAAATGTGTGACTGCACCTTCTAACACAGCTTCCCTGGTGGCTCAGTGGTAAAGAAGCCACCTGCTAATGCAGGAGATGTGGGGTCGATACCTGGGTCAGGAGGATCCCCCTTCTTCCCTGGGAAATCGTAAGCAAAGAGGAGACTGGTGGGCTATGGGATCATAAAAGAGTTCACCACGACTTAGCGACTAAACAACAACAGTATCTTCTAACAGGTGGAACACTTCTCAGAGCTTCTTGAGAGTCTGTCTTCCAAGTTGTAACTCAGTTTGGTTTACATAAAATTTGCTTTTTTCTTCTTACCTTGATTGTTAAGTGAATTTTCATTGACAATTATTTTCTACCTTTTAAAGACCCATTATTATAAGATGCCCCACCCCAGTACCTACCTAGGTCTTCCATTTTCAACCTCATACAGGCCATTCTGGCTCTTTCTCTCAACCTGCCCATCCTTTTCATTAAACTTGGGAGAGAAGTTGCTTTCACTGTAATGAGAAATAAGAAATAATGATCCAATACTACCAACAGCTTAATAATGCCAGCCAGTTATTTATAACAACCAGTATCCTTGAAACTAAATTTTTAGTTACAAACTTAGTTTTCACTTACAAACTCATCAACTCCTTCAAACCACTTTCTGGCAAAAAATTTTCTTTGTATTAGATTTTATTATTATTATTATTTTTTAACTTTATTTTGCTTTACAATACTGTACTGGTTTTGCCATACACTGACATGAATCAGCCATTGGTGTACATGAGTTCCCAATCCTGAACCCCCCTCCCACATCCTACCCCATATCATCTCTCTGGATCATCCCTGTGCACCAGCCCCAAGCATCCTGTATCCTGTATCGAACATCGACTGGTGATTCGTTTCTTACCTGATAGTATACATGTTTCAATGCCATTCAATGATTTGGGAGAATAGCATTGAAAAATTTTTTGTTTAATCAAAAGACCTTATAAGACAAGAACGTATGTTGTAAGCCCTGTGGGGAAAGACTAATGGCAGGCAAACTGGAGCTGCTCCTACATACAACAGAAAAGAATACATTACTATCAGTAAAGCAGATTTGTCTGTGGGTACAATATGGCAATTACTGGTTCCTATTAATAAACACTTCTAAAAATAAGATTCCTTCTGATATTTTGCTGCTTCTACTGTCTCAAAGTAATTTTAATGTCTTCTAATGTACACTGATTAATATCTGTATTGAAGTAAAACCCACAAAACATGAAAATACCCCACAAACTTTATAATAACCATGATGCAGATTAAAATAGATATAATAAACTAGAAATAATAACCGTGACATAGATTAAAACAGATATAAGCTGGTACTACTCCAGATCTTGATCTGGACACGGACCTGGATTAGAGAGTTAGATAAATATAAAATCTAACTGAGCTACACCTGCACACCTGAAAAATGTATAGTTTATTGCATTTATGTCACACTAAATAAAAATATTTTTTAAAAGCTATAAATAAACTACTTCCTTCACCATTATGAAACTGCTGACATAGCCGCACTGACAGTGAAGAAAGAGTTCTAGCGCTGGACAGTTCATGGGCAGTTCTGACACAAGTTTCACTTTCTTTCTTGCTTTAATTCCAGTAAGCAAGAGCATAGAGATATTTGTGCTCTGTTTTGGAAATAGTTTCCAACTTGAATGATCCAGTCATTTTCCCAAGACTTCTAACATACCTATAAAATTAAATGGTAAAAATCATGAAATTACAAAACCAGAGTTATAATGTTCTTGGGACTCTAGAATTTCACCATTAAATGTGGAATCTTAAAAAAAAAATGGTACAAATGAACTTATTTAGAAAACAGAAATAGAGTCACAGATGTAGAAAATAAACTTATGGTTACCAGGGTGGGGGAGGGGGGATAAATTGGGAGATTGGGATTGACATATACATACTACTACGTATAAAACAGATAACTAATAAGAACTCACTAATATAGCACAGGGAACTTTATTCAGCACTCTGTAATGACCTATATGGGAAGATAATCTTAAAAAGAGTGAATATATGTATATATACATAACTGATTCAAACCAGTCAATCCTAAAGGAAATCAGTCCTGAATATTCATTGGAAGGACTGATGCTGAAGCTGAAGCTGAAGCTCCAGCTCCAATACTTTGTCCACCTGATGAGAACTGACTCATTGGAAAAGACTCTGATGCTGGGAAAGATTGAAGGCAGAAGAAGGGGACGACAGAGGATGAGATAGTTGGATGGCATCACCGACTTGATGGACATGAGTTTGAGCAAGCTCTGGGAGTTGGTGATGGACATGGAGGCCTAGTGTGCTGCAGTCCATGGGGTCACAAAGAGTTGGACACAACGGAGCAACTGAACTAAACTGATAACTAACACAATACTGTAAATCAACAATACTCTATTAAAATTTTTTAAATAAAAGAAGTTAAATAAATATTGAATGCTAGTTAATGAAATACTTGTTGAAGTATACAGGCAGAAACGTACCTGCTGCTGCTAAGTCGCTTCAGTCGTGTCCGACTCTGTGCGACCCCACAGACGGCAGCCCACTGGGCTCCGCCATCCCTGGGATTCTCCAGGCAAGAACACTGGAGTGGGTTGCCAGTTCCTTCTCCAGAAATGTACCAATATATCAAAAATCAAGATGGATGAAGGAGGGATAGATGGATATATATGTGATGAAATAAGTATAATAAAATGGTAATAAGAAAATCAAAGTGGTGAGTTATGAGTGTCCCTTGTACAATTGTTTCAAATTTCTTATATGTTGGAAATGTTTCACAATAAAATTTTAGATAAAGAGAGCCATTTTCTAGGGGTGGGGGAAAGCATGAATCTAGTTATAATTTAAACATTAACATTAGTAAGGCTTGATTTAGACAGTGATACAAATTTAACTTATAAAAAATAAATTGAATGAAACAGAGAAAGACTCATTCAGTCTTCCTCTATTTATACTGTATAGCACCCCTTGTAATGTCATTAACTCTAATTGTGCATGCTTGTAGCTCAGTCGGTAAAGAATCTGCCTGCAGTGCAGGAGACCCGGGTTTGATCCCTGGGTTGGGAAGATCCCCTGGAGAAGGAAATAGCAACCCACTCCAGTATCCTTGCCTGGAAAATCTCATGGACAGAGGAGCCTGGTAGACTGCAGTCCATGGGGTCACAAAGAGTTGGGCATGACTGAGCAACTAACACACACATGTATAATGTACATGTAAATATATATTAATACATCCTCTAAAATGAGGGAAATGGAACTCATTGACAGGTAATAATTTCTCCACAAGTTGGCTTCATGATTACTTAACAACCCAAATACTATCACAAACACATCTTTGGATTAAATAAGGAAACTATGGATCAAAATTAAGTCACAGCAATATGTGGCTGGTAACGTTTAACAACCTAACGAACTAATACTGGATCAACCCAACTAGCAAAAATGTTTATTTAACTGACTAAATAATGCCTTGAGAGGAGTATCATTTACAGTAAATGTACCAATTAAATCAAACTTATAAAATACTCCAAAACTAGAGTGGCCATTTAGCAGCAGAGTAGTTAAGGGCATAAATTCTAAAGTCATACTGAGTTAAAGGCCAAGTTATCCCATCTACTAGCTCCATGACCACATGTAAAGGACAAACTTTCTGTCCTTCCATTTTTTGTGTTTTTTTTTTCCCCTATAAAGAAGAAATAACAACCCTGTCTGCCTTCCAGAATAGTTATAATAAAACAGTGCTTATAAAACATTTAGTATATAGTGCCTAGCTTGTAGTCAGTACATTTTACAACTCTATCATTATATTTATCAAAAGAAACATAAATATAAAATGTGAATCAACATAGCACTTCTCAGAATTTAGCCAAAGTATTTATTTTAATTGGGGTATACCTGCTTTACGATGTTGTACAACAAAATAAATCAGCCATATGTATAATATACCCACTCCCTCCTGGGCCTCTCTCCCACCCGCTCCCATCCCACCCATCTGTGTCACCAGAGAGCTCTGAGCTGAGTTCCCTGTGCTATACAGCAGCTTCCCACTAACTGTCTATTTTACACGTGGTAGTGTATAGAGGTCAATCCCAACCTCTCAATTCACCCCACTCCCCCTTCTCCACCAGTCTGTGTCCACATGTCCCTTCTCTACATTTGTGCCTCTATTTCTGCTTCGTAAAATAAGACCACCTATACCATTTTTCTATATTCCACGTACATGTATTAATATACGATACTTTTTTTCTTTCTGACTTACTTCACTCTATGACAGACTCTAGGTCCATCCACATCTCCACAAATGTTACCCAATTTTGTTCATTTTTATGGCTGAGCAATATTCCCCTGCACATACGTACCACATCTTCTTTATCCACTCATCTGTAGTTGCACATCTAGGTTGCTTTCATGTCCTGGCTAACATAAATAGTGCAGCAATGAACACTGGGGTGCGTGTGTCTTTTTGAATTCTGGTCATAGGGTAGTCCTTTCTCGGTGGCTTTCATTTGCAAATATTTTCTCCCATTCTAAGGTTGTTTTTTCATCTCATTTATAGTTTTCTTTTCTGTACAAAAGCTCTTAAGTTTAATTAGGTCCCATTTGTTTGTTTTTATTTTCCTTATTCTAGGAAGTGGATCAAAAAAGATATTGCTGTGGTTTATGTCAAAGAATGTTCTTCTTATGTTTTCCTCTAAGAGTTGTATAGGTGTCTGGTCTTACACTTAGATCTTTACTCCATGTTGTTTTATTTTTATATGTAGTGTTAGGGAGTGTTCTCTTTCATTCTTTTATATGTAGCTGTCCAGTTTTCCCAGTACCACTTGTTGAAAAGACTGTCTTTTCTCCATTGAATATTCTTGCCTTCTTTGTCATAGATTAGGTGACCATAGCTATGTGGATTTATCTTTGGGCTTTCAATCCTGTCCCACTGATCTATATTTCTGTTTTTGTGCCAGTACCATACTGTACTGATGACTATAGCTTTGTAGTATAGTCTGAAGTCAGGGAGCCTGATTACTCCAGTTCCATTTTTCTTTCTCAACATTGCTTTGGTATCTGGGGCCTTTTATGGATCCACAAAAACTGTAAAAAGTTTTTTGTTCTAATTCTGTGAAAAAGTCCATTGGTAATTTGATAGGGAGTGTATTGAATCTATAGACTTATATTAAGGAAATTAAAATGGAGGAAGTCTTGTGCAGACATCAAAAGGAGGAGAGCGGGCCTCTGATCTCCCGGGATACTGTGAAGATTCTGTGCCTGCCTGCAAGGAAAGCAAGTCAGGTGGCACTTTACATAAGATAGGGAATGGGTCTTAGTTTCTCTTAAGCCCCTGAGAGTCTGGCCAATTCCCCCAACCCCACCTCCCACCTCCAGGGTCTAAGAAGTTGGCTCCTCTGTCCATGGAATCTCCAAGCAAGAATACTAGAGTAGGTAGCCATTCCCTTCTCCAGGGGATCTCCCCACCCAGGGATTGAACCCAGGTCTCCTGCGTTGCAGCTGGATTCTTTACTGCCTGAGACTTCCCTACCCCTTACGACTCACAAGGTGAAACAAACAGCAAAAAGTTAAAGCAAAACCACGGCTGCATTTTTGTGGACAAATTGATGATGATATCAGTTGCTGCTTGGGATTGTAAGTGGGAGCCCCCAAAACTACAATCTGAAGTCTCACCACAGGGTGGACACACCACCTGGGACTTTTTCCCAATTAAGACTCCAGATTGCTGTTAATGAGGGACTTACCAGCACTGTCTAGGTCTGGAGGTTGGTTGGCCCAAATCTGGTGATGTACACATATTACTTTTCTCTTTGTTTCTATTTCTCTTCTTTTAATGACTGTATACTGAAATTAAGTCAAATAACCTTCTATTAAATAATGAAATTGTTTGTGTGGTGTGTGGTTTCTTTGGTTAATAAATCCTTCAAAACTAAAATGAAAGTAAAACTTTCATCAAAACTACTGCTTTAGGTAGTATAGTTGTTTTAAAGATATTGATTCTTCCAGCCCAAGAACATGGTATATCTATCTCTCCATCTGTTTGTGTCATCTTTGATTTCTTTCATAAATGTCTTATAGTTTTTTGAATACAGGAGTTTTTCAAGTACCTCCTTGAAAGTAAAAGTGTTAGTCATTCAGTCGTGTCCAATTCTTTGTGACCCCATGGACTACAGCCTGCCAGGCTCCTCTGTCCGTGGAATTGTCCAGGCAAGAATACTGGAGTGGGCTGCCATTCCCTTCTCTGGGGATCTTCCCCACTCAGGAATCGAACCCGGGTCTCCTGCATTACAGGCAGATTCTTTTACCATCTGAGCCACCAGGGAAGCCTTTTACCTCCTCATGTAGGTTCATCCCTAGGTATTTTATTCTTTCTGTTGCAAAAGTAACTGGGATTATGTCTTTAATTTTTCTTTCTGATCTTTTATTGTTAGTATATAGGAATGCAAGAGATTTCTGTGCATTAATTATGTATCCTGCAATTTTACCAAATTCATTGATTAGCTCTAATCTTCTGGTGGCATCTTCAGGATTTTCTATATATAGTCATATCATCCACACACAGTGACAGTTTTACTTCTTCTTTTCCACTTGTATTCCTTTTATTTCTTTTTCCTTTCTGACTGCCACAGTTAGGACTTCCAAAACCATACTGAATAATAATGGTAAGAGTGGACATCTTTGTCTTGTTCCTGATCTTAAAGGAAATGCTTTCAGTTCTTCACCACTGATGTTTCCTGTGGGTTTGTCATGTATGGACTTTATCATGGTGAGGTGGGTTCCCTCTATGCCCACTTTCTGGAGAGTTTTTTTTATCATAAATGGGTGTTGAATTTTGTCAAAAGCTTTTCTGCATTTATTGGGATGATCCTATTTTTTTTTAATTTAACTTGTTAACATGGTGTATCACACTGATTGACTTACATATATTGAAGAATCCCTGCATCTTTTGGAAAAATTTCACTTGGTCGAGGGCGTATGATTCTTTTAACGTGTTGCTAGTATTTTGCTGAAGATTCTGGCAACTATGTTTATCAGTGATATTGGGCTGCAATTTTCTTTTTTCGTGATATCTTTGGTTTTGTTATCAGGGAGATGATGGCCTCACAGAATGAGCTTGGGAGTGTTCTATAATTTTTTGGGAGAGTCTGAGAATGATAGATGTTAGCTCTTCTCTAAATGCTTGATAGATTTCACCTATGGAGCCATCTGGTCCTGGACTTTTGTTTGTTGGACAATTCTTAACTGCAGTTTCAATTTCATTACTTGTGATTGGTCTGTCTATATTTTCTATTTCTTCCTGCTTCAGTCCTGGGAGACTGTACCTTTCTAGGAATTTGTCCATGTATTCCAGGTTGTCCATTTTATTGGCATACAGTTGTATAGTAGTCTTTAATGATTCTTTGTATTTCTAGGGTGTCAGTTGTAATTTCTCTTTTTTCATTTCTAATTTTATTGATTTGAATCCTTTTTTCTTTTTAATGCATTTGGCTAAAAGCCTATCAATTTTGTTTATCTTTTCAAAAAACCAGCTTTTACTTTCATTGATTTTTGCTATTGTTTTCTTCATTTCTATTTTATTTACTTCTGCTCTGCCTATGATTTATTTCCTTCTACTAACTCTCGGTTTTGTTTGTTCTTGGTCTAGCTGCTTTAGGTATAATGTTAGGTTGTTTACTGGAGATTTTTCTCATTTCTTGAAGAAGAATTGAATTGTTATTAACTTCTCTGTTAGGATTACTTTTACTGCATCCCATGGTTTTGAGTCATCCTGATTTCACTGTCATTTGTTTCTATGTATTTTTTTATTTCCGCTTTGATTTCTTCATTGATCTCTTTGTTATTCAGTAGTCTATTATTTAGCCTCCATGTGTTCATGTTTTTACAGTTTCTTTTTTTCCTGCAATTGATTTCTAATCTCATAGTGTTGAAGTCAGAAAACATGCCTGATACACTTAAATTTATCAAGCAAGAAAACATGCTTGATACATTTGATACACCGAGGCTTGATTTGTGACCCAAGATATGATCTATCCTGGAGAATATTCTGTGTGCACTTGAGATCAAAGTATATTCTGCTGTTTTCAGATGTCCTAAAAATACCAATTAATTCTATCTGATCTATTGTGTCATTAAAGCTTGTGTTTTCTTATTTATTTTCTGTCTGGATAACCTGTTCATTGGGGAAGTGGGGTATTAAAGTCTCCCACTATTGTGTGGCTGCCATTTTCCCCTTTTAGGGCTGCTAGCATTTGCCTTATGTACTGAGGTGCTCCTATACTGGGTGCAGAAATATTTATAATTGTTGTATCTCCTTCTTGGATTGATCCCTTGATTATTATGTAGCATTCTTGTTTCTTGTAATGGTCTTTATTTTAAAATCTTGTTTATCTGATATGAATACTGCTACTCCAGTTTTTTTTTTTTTTTTTACTTCCATTTGCATGGAATATCTTTTTGCAACCTCTCATTTTCAGTCTGTGTCTCTGGGTCTGAAGTGGGTCCCCTGTAGATAGCATATATACAGGTCTTATTTTTTTATTCACTCAGCCATTCTACTTCTAATCAAAACATTTCTGCTTGAGTTTTTTGTTTTCCTCTTTCCTCTCTCCTTTATCTATCCCTTTTCTATCTTCTCACACTGGTCAAATTTTATCATCATCTTGTTGTTAGTAATCCAGAAAAAGTTTCTGAAAAACATTTTCACTATTCAAACACAGGTCTAGCTATGCTGGAAAATAACCACAAAAGATGTTATTGATAACCCAAGCAAAATAAATGAAAACAGAAACTGCCACTTGTCATTTCATAAAATAAAAAACTCCACAATAAAATAGATTTACCTATTTGGAAAGATCATCATAAAACCCCCAAAAGAATAAATAAACATGAATTGAATAGCTTTGGCAAAAATTCAAGTAAATGTGAAAATAGCTATAGTCAAGCACTAGATAAAAATTATTTTTCTGCTATCAAATGGCAATTTACAAATAC
>SJYV01053940.1:1153746-1261506 GCA_006410875.1 Neotragus pygmaeus | reverse complement strand
GATCGAGTGACTAAACTGAACTGAATATCCCTATCACTGAAAATAATACTATAAAATACTATTATATAATACTATATAATAGATGCTTGATAAATACTTCTTGAAAGAACTTATAAAAAGTGAATGAACAAATGACATTAATCATTGTACTGTGTAATTTGTTATTTTACCTCAAGACTTTTGTCCTTTACTACTAAAGATGCATTATGAAAACAACATACCTTCAGTACTTACTGATGCCAGCTATTATGCTCAAGCTTTTAATGGTAACCCTTCGTCTACTGTTCAAAACAGTTTTATGAGGGAGTCACTATCATTTTCATTTTTTAATCACTAAATTCAGGCTTAGAAAAAATAAATAACTTATTGAAGGTATTAAGGTTAGTAAGTTGTAGAACCTGCATTATATATAATTCGATTACCAAAAAAGAGACACATATCAGAAAAACTCAAGATATCAAGAAAAAAGCAATTCGACCACCCTAACAAAACATAACTACTTAACTTTAGTAATAACTACTTAAAACTGTTAACTTAATAACTATTTAATGTAATTTCTTCCCTGATAACTCAGTTGGTAAAGAATTCACCTGCAATGCAGGAGACCCAAGTTCGAGTCCTCGGTCGGGAAGATCAGCTGGAGAAGGGATAGGTTAACCACCCCAGTATTCTTGGGCTTCCTTTGTGGCTCAGCTGGTAAAGAATCTGTCTGCAATGTGGGAGACCTGTGTTTGATCCCTGGGTTGGGGAGATCTCAACAAAGGCTATTCACTTCAGTATTCTGGCCTAGAGAATTCCCTGGAGTTGGACACTCACTGAGTGACTTTCATAGGCCACAAGCCAACATAACTACTGTGAAAACTGTATTGTAATTCTGCCTAACTTTCCTGTCATGAAGTTTTGATTTTATATGATGGCAACAGAATATACATTTTTTTTTAAATTATGTTCTCTTACACCCAGTAGTAACTTGTTTTTATAGCTACGCCACCACTGCCACATTTGCCGTTAATTAATTGCCTATCACAGTCCATAGAATGACATTATTTTGGGGATTAATCTCTTCTCCTGTCAGGCTAAAATTATTCTCACATAAAAGGCAATGATGATTATACTATAAGCTGTTGTTATTGTTTCCCTAGAAAAATGAAATAGCCTGTCTCAATTTTTCTGAGACATAATCAAGTGCTTTATCAAGTGAAGAACTAAATTGAGAAGAAGCTTATATGTAAGTAACATTTACTTACACTTTGCACTTCATCTTTTTCTTCCTTCATCCTTTTTATCTGCTCTGCTATTACCTTGCTCCACTTTTTCCTTCCTATCAAACAGAACTTTACAAAAGCCTTTTATGCCAAGCAAATGCCACATATCCCCGAACAAAGTTCAGCTTTATTAATTATCCCAAATCTCCCCCCTCAAAGCTCCCTAATTTCAAGAGAACCATGTATGAACTCCTCACCCTTTAATAAAAGGGCCAGGTTCAAGTTATTTCCACTTCCTATATTATTATAAAAAGACATAAGACCCCAGTCTTTTCACAAAGCACTTTTTCCAAATCCTCTCCTCAGTGTATGCCTACCATTCACATGCTTCAGATTCCAGTATATTTTCTTCCAGGTATTAGTAAATGAGTAATAATCTACATTACCATGTTCTGTCACGGCATGCACCACTCCTTCCCATCCCATGTATACTCAAATTTCACCCAAAGGGGGAGTCACAGAACATTCTCACTAGCCAAAGGCTCAGGAAAGACAATGGGATTGTGGGGAGAAGACCAGGCATTTCCTCAGTGCCAACGTCTGTTGAATGGCAAGGACTCTGAGTCAGCCTATACAATCACTTTTTCAAAAAATTAGAAACTATGCTTAAAGAGAACTTTGTTGTTCAGCTAATCAGTCATGTCCAACTCTATGTGACCTCACAGACTGAAGCATCCAGGCTCCCCTGTCCATCACCAACTCCTGGAGCTTGTTTAAGGCATGTCCTTTGAGTCAATGATACCATAGAATCATCTCACCCTTCATCGTCCCCTTCCTCTCCTGCCTTCAATCTTTCCCAGCATCAGGGTATTTTCCACTGAGTCAGTTATTCGCAGCAGGTGGCTAAAATATTGGAGCTTCAACTTCAGCAACAGTGCTTCCAATGAATACTCAGGACTAATTTCCTTTAGCATTGACTTGTTGCATCTCCTTACAAACCAAGGGACTCTCAAGAGCCTTCTCCAACACCATAGGTCAAAAGCATCAATTCTTCAGTACTAAGCTTTCTTTATAGTTCAACTCTCACATGCATATAAGACTACTGGAAAAATCACAGCTTTGGCTAGTTGGACCTTTGTCACTGAAACAATATCTCTGCTTTTTAATACACTGTCTAGGTTGGTCATATAACCTCTGATATGCATATGACACTGCCCTTATGGCAGAAAGTGAAGAAGAACTAAAGAGCCTCTTGATGAAAGTGAAAGAGAAGAGTGAAAAACCTGGCTTAAAACTCAACATTCAAAAAACAAAGATCATGGCATCCAGTCCCATCACTTCATGGCAAATAGATCAGAAAATGATGGAAACAGTGACAGACTTTATTCTTTGGGATTCCAAAATCATGGCAGATGGTGACTGCAGCCATGAAATTAAAAAACACTTGCTCCTTCAAAGAAAAGCTATGACCAAACTATACAGCATATTAAAAAGCAGAGACATTACTTTGCCAACAAGGTCTGTCTAGTCAAAGCCGTAGTTTTTCCAGTAGCCATGTATGGATGCGAGAGTTGGACTATAAAGCAAGCTGAGCACCAAAGAATTGATGCTTTTGAACTGTGCTATTGGAGAAGACTCTTGAGAGTCCCTTGGCGTGCAAGGAGATCCAATCAGTCAATGCTAAAGGAGATCAGTCCTTGGTGTTTATTGGAAGGACTGACGTTGAAGCTGAAACTCCACTACTTTGGCCACCTGATGCAAAGAACTGACTCATTTGAAAAGACCCTGATTCTGGGAAAGATTGAAGGCAGGAGGAGAAGGGGATGACAGAGGATAAGATGGTTGGATGGCATCACCAACTCAATGGATATGAGTTTGGGTAAACTCCGGAAGTTGGTGATGCATAGGAAAGCCTTGCATGTTGCAGTCCATGGGGTCACAAAGAGTCGGACACGACTGAGCAACTGAACTGAACTGAGGTTGGTCATAGCTTTTCTTCTAAGGAAAGGAGCAAGCATCTTTTAATTTCCTGGCTGCAGTCACCATCTGCAGTGATTAATGGAGCGCAAGAAAATAAAGTCTCTCATTGTTTCCATTGTTTCTCTATCTATTTGCCATGAAGTGATGGGACTGGATGCCATGATCTTTGTTTTTTGAATGTTGAGTTTTAAGCCAGCTTTTTCGCTCTCCTCTTTCACTTTCATCAAGAGTCTCTTTAGTTCTTCACTTTCTGCCATAAGGGTAGTGTCATATGCATATCTGAGGCTATTGATATTTCCCTCAGCAATCTTGATTCCAGCTTGTGCTTCATCCAGCTCTAGCATTTTGCATGATGTACTCTGCATAGAAGTTAAATAAGCAGGGTGATAATATACAGCCTTGATGTACTCTTTTTCCAATTTGGAACCAGGACACATCAATCATTCCAATTAATATTTAGGGTTGATTTCCTTCACAACTGACTGAATTCCCACAAATGTCTCACATTTGTGACATCACAAATTTGAATCCTGATCAGAGGGACAACAGAGCTCTTTCCTAATCACCATGCTTAATTAATCAATGTTGTCTTCCATATTCCCACCCTCCTGGGTCAATTTTTTGTTTCTCCTCCTCTTTGTATCTATACTTTTCTTGGCACGATGTTTCCATTCATGATCTCAACCATTTTGTGATTATAATTTTGATTTTCCACTCTAGCAACACACTTGATGTGGTCCAGAGAAATGCTTATTGTATTGGCACCTCAATCAAGAGCAGAGATTTTGATCTTCAAGCCTGCCCCATTCCTCAAAACAAACAGACCACACATCTTCTCACTTTTTAATGCAAAATAATCTAGACTCTGTTAGACATTCCTGGAAAAACAAATCAGTCTTTAAGGAGATTCCTATTAATATAAGTAATATTAAGCAAAAATAGAGAAAGAAGAGTTGGCCCTTAGATTGTAGATGCTACATTGGCATCCTTCTGTCACAAGTCATATTATATTTATCTCAAAATTCAAGGGATTTCTCCTCTAAGACTAGTCACTGACATTTTAAGTACAAAAATGTTTCCAGACTTACTTCCTCATTTATTACAGTTTTGTTATACCTTTTCCTAAACTATTTCCCTCACATTGGAAGACAAGCACTTTTCTTGTATTCACTACATAAATGTCAGATTAAAACCCAAAGTGGCTGTAAAATATCCAACTCATTAGTTTCCATTTTTAAAACTTTTACCAGTTTTATTAAAGTATTATTTTAATCCCAATCTGAAATATTTAGTAAATACCTCCAAAAATATGAGTAGCACTTATATAGGACATTTATTGAGTACTTACTATATGCTAGGTACTTGGGTAAAAGCTTTACATGCATTAGTACATTTATCCTCAAAACAGCCCTATAATATATTTCCATTATCACTACCTTTAGGATATTAAAGGGTAGGTTCCCAAAGTTATTAAGGCCCGAGTTTAGACAATTCATTTTCAAAGCCTAGAAAATTATCCATCACACTATACCTACTTTTCTATCTTTAGCCCACATTTATCAGTTAAGGGAAAATAGATTTTTTTAATGTTGGTAGATGAAGTCATCACAAGATTATTGAATTGACATATTTGATATTAAAACTGAAAAATGTTTTATCAGCTATCAAGTCTAGCTCTCTTTTTATTCAAAATAGGGATAAGATAATGTAATTCATAGAGACATCATATATTTGTCTCAAATCATGGAGATTATCTGGGATTTGAACCCAGATTTCCCAACTCCAGTGCTAATTTCACACCATTACACAAAATCAGATGTACCCAACCTTTTAAAACAATGTATTCTTGATTTTGATTTAGCATGATTCTCAGCTGTTTTTGATTATTGGACAAGGCAAAACTGTCTAATCTACCAATTGCCTTCACTCCTTTATACAAAGCCAAGCTGAAAAGAGTCATCTTGGGATAATTAGAATAATAATTTTTATAATCAATCAAGGAGAAAAAATAAATTATAATAAAATCAGTCTTATTCATGTCATAAGGCAAACTATGTACCTAGTCATACTGTGGGCTTCCCTGCATTCAGGGGTAAAGAACCTGCCTGTCAATGTAGGAGACTCAGGTTCAATCCCTGG
Source organism: Neotragus pygmaeus (assembly GCA_006410875.1). NCBI lineage: Eukaryota > Metazoa > Chordata > Mammalia > Artiodactyla > Bovidae > Neotragus > Neotragus pygmaeus. The sequence continues at coordinate 1,256,182 of SJYV01053940.1, read as the reverse complement.
GTCGGGAAGATCCCTTGGAGAAGGAAATGGCAACCCACTCTAGTATTCTTGCCTGGGAAATCCCATGGATAGAGGAGACTTGGGGGCTATAGTCTATGGGATCACAAAAGAATCAGACATGACTTAGTGACTAAAAAACAAGAAAGTCATACTGTAAACATTTTTTTAAATTGCTATTCTCTGGAGAGGATAATGAAACATGTCCATTAACAGGGTATATATGTTAATTTTCCTTCTGTCTGGAATATTCCATTCTTCAACAAGTCTTCTTCCACACTGCACCCAAACTTTCCATCTTCCCTGCTAATTTATTCACCCTTGTTTCCTTTTAAAATCCTCTCCTTTGCAGACTTCTCTGACATCCACCATACTGTTAGTGTGGTCAGGCATCCACTGTGAAGTGTTGCAGAATCATAGATTTACCTCCTCATACAGTATTTATAACAGAGTACCTAGTGATTAACCATCTGTTTTCTCCACAGGACACTAGCATATTTAAAGTGACACTCTGTCCCATGTCCCCATGCTTAAATCACTATGTATTTCTTGAATGAAAAACTGAATGGACATCATGAATTTGCACCAAGTCATACCCTCCCCAGCCTGGTTTCCTGATGACCAGAATGACTCACTGGCAAGAGCTCTGGTGACCATGCAATGGAGAACATCTTATTACACATTATATGAGATAAAGGAACATGACCCATCATCATAATCTTGTATGTCCATCAGTTCAGTTCAGTCGCTCAATCGTGTCTGACTCTTTGCGACCCCATGAACCGCAGCATGCGAGGCCTCCTTATCCATCACCAACTCCTGGAGTCACCCAAACCCATGTCCATTGTGCCAGTGATGCCATCCAACCACCTCATCCTCTGTCATCCCCTCCATACACTTTCCTACAGCTAACTACCCCACCTCATAAACTCTCCATGAATGCTGAGAGAGTGATTCCAATACTTTATATTCTTGGCCACACTTGAAATTGTAGAATTTGAATCCATACTTGAAGATTACACTTTATTCACAGGTATTCTGCTATTTTCTCAGTCCTCTTTCAGCACTCTGTCATTATTGAGTTGAATATTTGCCTATATTGCTTCCTTTACTTGATGGGATCCCTTCTGTACTTATTCACTCAGTCGTGTCTGACTCTTCGCAATCCCATGGTCTGCAGTCTGCCAGGCTCCTCTGTCCACAGGGATTCTCCAGGCAAGAATACTGGAGAAGGTTGCCATGTCCTCCTCCAGGGGATCTTCCCAACCCAGGGACTGAACCCAGGTCTCCAGCATTGTGGGAAGATTTTTTACCATCTGAACCACCAGGGAAATAAGCCATTTCTATTTCATACACCTTGCCATCTAGCAACAAGGACTCACCTATACAAAAGCTTACACTGAGTCCTCAGTTCAACATTCCACCTGCTGTAAGTCAAGCTAATACTACGTGTACTCAGCTGCTCCCAAAGAAAATTTTACACAATTACAATTTGACAGCTGGCCCAATAGTGAAGAGTTTGTCTGGCATCTTTGCACCACAGTTAATCTGTTGTAAACCACACTAAGAGGACTTTTCCCACCTGTACCTCTCTGTCCACCCAGGAAAATCATTCNACTGGGAGAAATATCAATAACCTCAGATATGCAGATGACACCATGCTTATGGCAGAAAGCAAAGAACTAAAGAGTCTCTTGATTAAAGTGAAAGAGGAGAGTGAAAAAGTTGGCTTAAAACTCAACATTCAGAAAACTAACATCATGGCATCCAGGCCCATCACTTCATGGCAAATAGATGGGGAAACAGTGGAAACAGTGACAGACTTTTATTTTCAGTTCAGTTCAGTCAGTCGTGTCTGACTCTTTACGACCCCATGAATTGCAGCACGCCAGGCCTCCCTGTCCATCACCAACTCCCGGAGTTCACTCAAACTCACGTCCATCGAGTCGCTGATGCCATCCAGCCATCTTATCCTCTGTCCGTCCCCTTCTCTTCCTGCCCCCAATCCCTCCCAGCGTCAGAGTCTTTTCCAATGAGTCAACTCTTCTCATGAGGTGGCCAAAGTATTGGAGTTTCAGCTTTAGCATCATTCCTTCCAAAGAAGAGCCAGGACTGATCTCCTTTAGAATGGACTGGTTGGATCTCCTGGCAGTCCAAGGGACTCTCAAGAGCCTTCTCCAACACCACAGTTCAAAAGCATCAATTCTTTGATGCTCAGCTTTCTTCACAGTCCAATTCTCACCTCCATACATGACTACTGGAAAAACCGTAGCCTTGACTAGATGGACCTTTGTTGGCAAAGTAATATCTTTGCTTTTGAATATGCTGTCTAGGTTGGTCATAACTTTCCTTCCAAGGAGTAAGTGTCTTTTAATTTCATGGCTGCAGTCACCATCTGCAGTGATTTTGGAGCCCCCAAAAATAAAGTCTTGGGTTAGGAGACACTGGTCTCTGCTGTTGCTTATTTCCTGATTTATTCACAAACATTTAGTGTATGCCTGCTTTATATCTGGAACTGTGTTGGGTATTACTTCACAGCATAAACAATATGCAAATAATGCCTATGTTAAAGGAGTTTACAGCCCTGGGGGAGAGACAAGAAAGAAACAAGACAATTATAACACCATGCCATAAATTCTGTATGTAGGTGCAGAGCAGAATCGCCTAATCCACCATGTGGGATTAAGGTAGGCATTCCCTGATATGGGGATTATCAGGTTTTCCCAGCTCAGGTGGGAAAGTCAGATCTCATGGAGGTGGTAAGGCCCAGAAATGACATCATTTTCTTAAGTGAATATATTCAGATGGCAGACAGAGGGCTTGGTGACTGAAGTTGGGTCCAGAAGATGGTTCCTGGCTGAATGGGAGGCTGTCAAAGCCATCAGTGGCTTGGCCAAGGCTGGGATTCCGCAGCTCAGAACCTGGTACTCTTGACTTCCCAGAGAGGCATAACCAAGATGAAGAAATACATCTCTGGTTTTGGCCAGAGTTTCTTCCAGTTGACTGAAGTAATTGTGGAAATTCTCTGTAGCTGAGGCCAGAATCCTTTTAACTCTTAAGTTCCCTGTGGAGCTGATCTGACCAACTCAGTTCCCTCTTCCTTGGGAAGGCCTTCAGAAATCTAACCATTTTCTTCCTCGCCTAAAATCCCCCTCCTCTCAGGTCTTCCCCACGCTCACCTCAGAGAGGTAATGATAATAATGACTTGATGAATGAACGACACATGAGGTGACATCTAAGTACATACAACATGTCACCTTATGAACCTATACTCACCTCATGAGCATACTGGACGGTGGTAAAACGGAAGTGGGTTACCTGGGTCGTTCTAGGCCTCAAAAAGTTTCGTTTTTTTTTTTTTAAATTTCTTTCACAGCTCTGAAGTGAGGCCCCTTCACTTTCTTCTAAATACGTGCAATATCAAAACTACAAGTCCCATAAGGCCTGCCGAAGGAGTCACCATCTTGGCACACCTTAGCGCGCATGTCGGCGGGAGAGCGAGCCTTCGGGGAGAAGAAGCCCCGCCCTCCTGCAGCCCATTGGTCGGAGGAGCTGGCGGCGGGCTCAGCGGTTGGCCACCGCGCCCGCCCGTCCGCTGCGTCGGCCGGGGTCAGAGTGCGCGGAGGTGAGTCGGTGTGTTGTGGACTCGTGGTGCTGGCTGCCGCTGTTGAGGCGGCCGGGAACGGGCGGTGGGGAGCGGGCGGAGCTGGCCCTGCCTCTGCCTGGCCGGCGCCGCAGTCGGCGCGGGCCGCGCCCGCCGCCGTAAACTGTCCTGAGCTTCTGCTCAGGCCGAGGGAGACGTCGGGGCCTGCACCTGGAGGGAGCCTGCCGCGCTGGCCCCGAGGAGGGGGCGTTGCCATGGCGACAGCCTCTCCCGCTGCTGACGGGGGGCGGGGGCGGCCCTGGGAAGGAGGGCTAGTCTCCTGGCCCCCTGCTCCTCCGCTTACAATCCCTTGGACTTGGATGGGCCCGAGTTGGGGGCAACATCCCGGGGTGGGTGATGCGGCGAGGCCCCCCAGATTGGGCCCTGGTAATGCATGCGGGGTGAGGGTCGCGGCGCGCAGTTTGGGCAGCCTGGGGTGCTGGCCCATGTGCTCACCCTGGATGCATATGGTCTACTGAAAAACGTTCAGGCGGAGAGGGAGAGGGGCAGGGCTTTGCAGGACAGGCTGGGTGAGGTGATTAAGCATGCTGACTTCTTACCTGGGGTTCCTTAGGAGGAGAAAGAGGTTTGATCAAAGAGGATAGAAAACTAGCAAGGAGATGGTAGATAGAACATCCCCTTTACCCCCTCTCCGACACGCATACGCGCAGACACGCTAGGCAGTGTACGTCTTTGTAAATCTGTATCCGTGGTAGTAGTTACGGTGGAAAGAGTGAATAAAGGGCCTAACTTGGCTAGCTTCCTGTTTGCTTTTCCTGCAAATGCTCCAGCAACAGGTGTTTTCTTAAAAAGTCATGAACTTGGATTGGGGTTTGACTGCAAAGTCTTGCAAAATATAACTGCGTCTTGTTGACTTGAAAAATGCTGAACATGGCTCCTCTTTGGGGGCTTGAATTCTGTCCTTAGGGCTGGATTTTGCAAACTGGTAGTACCCATCATTGCCTCTGCTATAGGTTTCTGGTATTAGTTCTTGTCAGACATTTTATCAGCCTTCCAGCTGAAGGGCAAAAAAACAGGAATCCCATTGGCTAAAGACTGTACACTATTCGAACTATAGTAGGTTGTGATTGGCTGAATTATTTTTGATTGTAGAGTTTCTACCAGAAATTGGCTTCATCAAATTCTGCTTTATTTGAACTTTATCATACACAGCATGCCTTGTTTTGGTGGGTTCATGCCTGGAGCTTAAGTATATTATACCTGAATTCCCTACCATTTAAAAGCCAATTTATAAACAGGGACTTGGAGTGTGACTCCACTAATGTGTGTGTCTGTGATCTTGGTTAGAAACCCACTTGGCTGCCTCTCCTCAGAGAGGTGGGGGTTGGGGGAAGGTAGCTGCCGGGAAGTGATTGATAAGGTTTCCTTTATGGATTCTGTGGTGCTTCACTGGAGCTCAGAGCACTTTGGCAACTTAAGCACTCCAAATTAAAAGCTCATTAACAATTCCTGCCCAAAGATCCTGTAAATAATCGGCTAGCTAGGTCACAGAGCTTGGCTGAGAGCTCTCCTTGCAACTTGAAATTTCCAAATAAAAGTGCTTTTATTCCCTTTCATTTTGAAAAGTGTTTTCTTTGTGGTGGGGTAAGTTGGTTAGTGGCATTTTCCTAGGGGATCTAAGTAGAATAAAGTGTTAAACGTGTAGAATGGTAGACAGGAGTAGATTGGTTCCAAACCTAGGTGTTTCTTTGTGCAAGTGCGTTGCTTGCTGGCCTCCAAGGGCACCTCTGCAACTTCCAGTCTTTTGGAAGATGTGGTTAGTAAAAGGTGTAAGATTTATGTGCTATGAAGAGAAAGTATGGAAGATCTGAATTAAGTGATCAATATGATAGGTATCCATTGATGATTTGACTTGGGGTTTGGTTACCTTGACTTCTTTAGAACTTGAGGCAGACCTGCATGCATTCTGCAAGTGCTGCCTGGTCTCTGTGGCCCATTTGCAATAGAGCCTGTGGTTTTGCGGCAGTCAGTGCTTGCCCCAATCCCTGAGTTATGAATATTGTCAGCTGTTACCAGTGTCCCCTCCTTGACTAAACTAGGATTCTGGATTATCCAGAGAGCCACCACTTCATGGCCATATTTCTCAGTCCAGGCTCAGATATTTTAAATGTTTAGTGTCTCTAGGAGATAAACCTTCTTTGGAAGAAAAATATGCCACTAGAGAAAATGAAATTCATCATTCCAAAAATATATATGTTGACCATTGAAAAACTCAAGAGTTAAGGAGACCAACTCCCTACACAGCTGAAAAATCTGCTTATAACTTTTGACTCCCCCAAATTTAACTACTAATAGCTTTGACTGGAAGCCTTACTGATAACATAAGCAGTTGATTAACACATATGTTTTGTTATATGTATATGTACTTGAATTTAACACATTCATGACATCTTATTTTTTTCTTAAATTCTTTGGCAAGTCTAGGCTGCTTGGCTTGTCTGCAAGTTTTTAAAAATTGTCACACATCTCCAAAAAAGTGTCCAGTATATTTATTGAAAAACACCCTAACATAGGAAGTAGACCCACACACTTCAAACCTCTGTTGTTCAGAGGTCAACTGTAGCTTCTGAAAACTGTACTGGTACTGTGCTTTCATATAGATAACTGTTATCCCAAAGTAGTTTGAATTTAGGAGTTTGAAGTATAGAGTGGTCTTAAGTTGTTTCTAAGAGCAGCCCCCTGGGGATATGATCATTTATATTGAAATAGACTTGTTGCAGAGATGTGTATTTATCCACAGCACTGGGGCTTTCCAGCTCTCACTGAACCTTCAGCATCCCCGGCGGCCAGTCTTGGCATCTTCGAAGTAAGGAGAGGTGAGAAATCTTACTGCATGGTCAAGTTTTGGCTTGATGTCTTCCTGATGAGTATTTGGGCTTGGAGGGAAGGGAGTGGGGACTGCTGCACATTTTACTTTTCTGTAGCTTTTTCTGACAAAATACCCTATGCTGAAAGATGACTGAAACTTACGCGAAGTTTATGAACTGGTGAGAGTTGGAGGTGGGGTATCCAGACTTTCAAGTTCTGCCGTGATTTCTTTGTGGACATCGCACAAACACTGCTTGAAGTTCAGGAATGTTGAATAGAGCTGGAATAATTCTTTGTCCTAAGAAATACACGTCTTAAGATGTTAGGAAGGATCATATTTATTTTTTTTTTAATAAATGCATTTTACAAAGGCTTTTGGGATGTTGGTTTAATTTGGGTTGTGGATCACCTCTGGGTAGATGGTTAATTCCAGCTTATTCCCATTTTATGAGGATTTTTGGGGCTGGCTAAAAAGTTATACTCTGTTGATTGATATCCAGGATCTCAGAGGCTGTTTCTTGAATAACTGAGGGCCAGGCATTTTGCTTGGTGTTGGGCTTGTGGTGAACAAGACAACTGGTATCTCTGTCCCTAAGGCGCCTACATGGGAGAGACAGATAGTAAAGAAGCAGTTACGAGACCTCTGAGAGGGCTGTAACAAGGTAAGTATATGTGCTCTGAGAGTACTTAGAAGGAGCTCCAACCCAGACTGGTGGGTTCAGGGAAGGCTTTACGGAGGAAGTAACCTATTCAGCTAGAACTGAATGAAGATGTGAAGAATTAAGCGTAAAGGTCAGAGCTTTGTTGGGTTTGAGAAGCTGAAGTTCAGTGTGATCAAAACGCACAGAACTCAGTGGGCAGGGGACAGGAGAATATGATAAGAAATGAAGGAGGAGAGGTAAGCAGAAGCCAGGGCCTTATCAACTCTTAGGATTAAGTAGTGGGTAGCAAAGAAAGATTTGGTCAGCAAACTTTCTGTATAGGACCATGTAGTAAATAGCTAGCCTTTATGGGTCTTTGTCACAACGGTTTACTCTGTTGCTATGGCACAAAAGCAGCCACAGTATGAAAATGAATGAGCATGGCTGTGTTCCAGTAAAACTTTATAAAAACAGGTGGCAGCTGGGTTTGGCCTGTGAACCAGCCACTAGATCAGACCATCGTAAAAGTAGTGAGAAGGCGTTGAAAAGTTTTAAGCAGCAGCCTAATACTACATTTGTGTTTTGAAAAGTTCGCTTTGATTTCAATGTTCAGCGTTAAGAATAGATTGGGTTAGGCAGAGAGACCAGTAAGGAGGCTGTGGCGGTTACATATGGGTGACATCTTATATTTTTGCTGTTGAGGCAATGTTTTGAGAACTAAAGATTGAGTACACCCAAATCTTTGCATCGATGTGTATGCTGTCCTCTTTACTAATTTTCGGATTATCTACTTGAGCTTAAAGGATATCTACCTGAGAAATTGTTGGCAATACCAGCTCCTATTTCACAGACTAGAAAAGATGGGTGGGAAGGACAAGTTGGTGTGGAATGCATGAGAAGTTTTGGGAACCTCTTTTCTATTGAAAACAGTAAGAAATAAATGTATCCTGGGAGAGATTTTAGTCTTTGGTCTCATAGCTTACTGTCAATTACTTTGAACTTCCTGAACTGTATACACAGAAGGGGACCCATGTTCCTAAGCTTCTCAGCGTATTGCCTTATTCTTTATATGTCCTACTTAGTGTCTCCTTTGTTTGCTTGTAGGAAACTGGTGACCTTTCTCTGGTTTTGAGAATGCCTCCTAGTTGCGTATGACGGTATGTGTCAGGTTCAGGGACCAAAGAAGTATTTGTTGAGTGTCTGATGAATTGTCTTCCTCCTCGTATAAGCTCTGGTGTGCATTGCTGGAGGGAAGCCTAAAGGTTTCTGAGAGCAGTGCTTATGTGACCTTGGGCAAGTGACTGACTTCTCTGAGTTTAGCTTTCATGTCTGTAAAATGGAAGGTTGGTTAAGGATTTGATGAGATGTAAAACTCCTAGCACGGTGTCCTTAACTTTTGTTATTCATAGTATTTTACTCAATTTTTTTAAAAAAGCAGCTAGGAATCGGGTGACTTGGCCTTTGGCTTAGTATGTTTGGGGTCCTCACAATTATCACTGTGGCCATGTGATAGAAATGGAGCCCCTGGCGGAGGCAGCCAGCAGACAGGAATAAATTATAATTGAGGCAAGACACAATGCTTTTCACAATGGAAAATTTTCAGACAGCAGGAGTTCCATTCAGAATTCCAGAACTTTTGTTTGGGGTGGACCTTAGCCCCAACACCATCAGTGAAGTGAACTGGGTGAGCAGCTACCTGAAAGAAATTCATCAAAGTGTGACCAGTCATTTCTCCCAGTCTGTCAGGGCCATTCATTAGTGTTGCCACCCTTGTGGCCCTTCATCTTTGTAAAGTGCCTCTTGAATGTTTTTTTTTAAAGTTACTTTTCACTGCCCCTCTGGGAAGTGGGTCAGGTGGCCAGCATTATTGTCCTTGCTACACAAGTGAGGAAACTGAGGCCCGGGATGGTTGAGTGTGCTGTCAGCTGGTGCGGCTGCCTCCCGATGAAATTGTGTGAGTTTATTGCTGTGATTTCTCTTCCTTTGAGTGAGAGGTGTGTAGTTGATGCAGAACCGTGGTCTGCTGCATGCCTTGTCCACATCTGCTCGTCTTGATCTGCGTCGGTTTATTCACTTGGTCCCGTTGGGTTTTAATTGATGACTGCTAGGAACAGGCCTGCTGGGAAGCAGATTCCCTTTGGGTCATTGTTTTTAGACCATCCCCCTTTGGGGACATTCTTGGGAGAGCCTGGGGTGACGAGAGATTGCTTTGATATGTTCAAAATTGTGCCTCGTGCCCCACAGCTACAGGTAAAATCAAAAGGCAGATAATTTATGGGAGTGTCAGAGCTGGCCGCTGGCACCTCAGGAGGCCATTAGTATGCCTGTTCAGACCCTCTGTGTCCTTGCAATTGATTCCTCTTTGCATGAGCTTGATTTGGGAAGCTGTAGATCTGTGGGTAGTGATTGGATGTGACAGTCCAAACACCGGTCCCTAAATTAATCCTTTTAATAGTATTCCCGCACCAAGGTGATGCTGGCTCTCTAACTGGGGAGAACAGAATTGGTGGGGGGTGGGGGTGGGGGTAAGAAGAGAGAAAGAAAAGAAGCTTTTCCTGGTTCTTAGGCCCTTTTCTGTTCTGACATGTTCCAGTTCCAGAGCAGTTGACGTCGTAAGTCGTTCAAATGTTGCCTCCCACTTACTTTGTGCCTAGGCCTGTGCTGAGAGTACAGAAATGAATGCAATGTGGTCGTTGCCCTTAAGGATCTAGGTCTAGTTCAGTGTTGCTCACACTTTTTAGAACTCATATACTCCTTAGATGGAGAAAAACTATGCTTTACTTTAATGCTACTTGGAATTTTAAAATGGTTTCAATGGTCCAACTTAAAGAAGTACTTTTTACACACACATACGTAACATATACCCCTACACCTGTCTTCCATTATTCTCACCTGATGAAGCTCCCTGAAAATTCTCATCTCCCTGAAAACAACTGGTAAGAGGAGAATCGGGTAACTGAAATCTTACAATATAGTGAGATGAAAGTTAGGAAGTAGGAATAAACTGTGCTGCTGGATCACTTAAGCAATCAACTCTCTGACGAGGGGTCAGAGAAAGTTACTAAAAGGGGGAGATTTGAGCTGGGTTTTGAAGAAGGAGCAGTAATTTGCCTGATGAAAATGGAAGTGCATTTCAAAACAGAGCGAGCAGCAGTTGCCAAGGCACAGATCTGTAAAAAGAAATGTCACGTTAAGGGGCCTGAGCACGAGGTGGTTGTCACCTTGCTTCCTGCCAGTTTCTCTGCTCTGTGAGATGGGAAGATTTGCTCCTATGGAACTGGGTTGGAGGAGAGGCTTTGAGTTCATTGTGCTGCAGTTGTTCTAATCCAAAACACTGCTTCCTGTTTCCGCTTTTGTACCCAAGGCTGCAATTTGTTTTTCTTCTTAGAAACAAATTTGGGTGATTTGGACAGACTTAATTATTGCTTATGGGTGAGTTTCTTTTAGTTAAAGTCATATCTTAGCTCAGAAGAAAAACTACAGTTGATACGCATTGTTAGCCCCATGGCTTATGGGAGAATCAGCCAAGTGGAGACCGTGGGCCCTCAAATGTAGGAGAGGAGAACAGAGCCCTGAAGAGCTGAGTGCATCTCAGCCTTAGTGTTCTCATGTGTGAAATGGGAATGCTGTTACCTATTTTGCTTGATGGTTGGGGGGCTTAAATGAGATGAAATATGTAAATTACCCACTGTAGTGCCTGGCTTATAGTAGATTTTCAGAAAATAGTAGTTTCCTTTTCTCTTTCTCCTGTATTAACAATAATTCCCTTTAGCTGAGATCGTACTATTGTGCAAAGCACTTTGTACATATTATANTCTTTGTGCATGGAGAGTCCCACTGGAGATGATTTTATTCAGGAATGGAGAAGCCTTCTTCCCTTGGCTTCCAGCTTCCACTGCCAATGAGACCCTGACGCTGGCCTGACTTTACCTCCTCGTCACGACCGGAGGCTCCCCAGCCCTGGTCACTGATGGTGGGGCCCCTGCTTTACTGCTCACAGCACGGATACAGCCATTGATACGCGTTCACTCGCTGAGCCACAGGCTCAGCCACATGTCTTTTAGGTCCGCACGTTTTCTGGTGCTGTTTCTTTTATCATTTCTCCCACCTCTGATGCTTTGGTCTCTTTCTGGAATAGCTGTTGCTGAGACCTCCTCCTCATTTCAGACCTCTTCTCTCCTTTACCTTTCGTCCTCCTTTGCGGGAGATTCCTGCCTTCCACCAAACGTTTGTTTTCATGGTCCCAACAAGAGTTCTCTCCTGCTCTTGACACAGAGAAGCCTATTCTTGTTTCAAGGATTCCACATGCTGTTTCAACATCACCAGTGGCTTCTATTTAAGAGCCAGGCAAGTGCTGGTGGGCGACCTGTGTGCCCTGTAGGCACATATACACATACGCACACTTCTGCCTGGCAGGCTCTTTGGGATTCCCTACGGGGTTTGTGTCTCGGGATTTCTCCTCCAACCAACTGGCTCTAAGAGCCTCTCTTTCATCATCCTCACTAGATACTGGCCTTTGCCTGGTGTCCTGCAGCCAGCACAGGGGAGGGCCCAGAGCACAGACTCAATGCCAGCCATGTTCTCTGGGCAACAATGTCGCTGAGAGGGGCCAGACACCCTGAAGTGACCACTCGAGCCACAGAGGCAAGTCTGCTTCCCCAGCAAAGGCATCCCTGGAAAGCTCCCCAACCAGTGTCCATGGCGGTGGGGGCTGTGTGTGGCCCATCTGTCCCTCTGTTCCCCCGTGGAGCCTGTGCATCTTTCAAGAGCAGGGATGACTTCCTGTCCACGTCCCCACAAACAGCTGGGCTCCATTCCCAAGGTGACAGGTGAATGCTAGTATTGTGGGCACCTGTCCTGTTCCTCTCCTGGGACCCCGTCTCCCTGAAGAGGCCGTGGTGAGCTGGGCAAAGAACTACCCTGCTTGGTTCTTTGCTTCAGGAAAGCAGAATCCGTCAGGGCAGCACCATCAGAGGCTCCAGACCCACCTGTGGCCCCTCCCAGGTGACGCCCTGCTGGCTTCAACTCAGGGGGGGGTTGGGGAGGCCCCCACAGCTGGGTCCTGGGAACCAGTAGCAGTAGCTTCCCCTTGTGCCACTAAGCAGCCTCTGAGTGTCCCCAGCACACTTACAGGGGTGGGTGTGTAAGGGCCTTCCCTGGTGGCTCAGACTATAAAGAATCTGCCTGCGATGCAGGAGACCTGGGTTCGAAACCTGGGTTGGGAAGATCCCCTGGAGAAGGAAATGGCAACCCACTCTAGTATTCTCGGCTGGGGAATCCCATGGACAGAGGAGCCTGGCAGGCTACAGTCCACATGGTTGCAAAGAGCTGGGCATGACTGAGCGACTAGTACTTTTACTTCACAGCCTCCCTGTGGCCCCAGTGCACATGCAGAGCTGGGTAAGGGGCACACGGGGCTCGGTCGGGAGGAGGGGGCTGAGGCGTTGAAGGTGGAGGTGGGGACATCTCTGGCAGCCTCAGGTGACCTGACTCAGCCTGTCCAGTCCTAAGCTGCACTTGGCCCTGACCTGACTCTGCCTTTCAAGCTGGCCTGGTCCAGGGGCCCTTGCAGCCCAGCACCCCCTGAGCCCGTGTTCTTCCCGAAAGATGGGCTTCCTGGACCCCTGGAGGCTCAGCGCCATCCTGTGGGCTGCCCTGAAGAAGCACAGCCTTCCTGCCTGGCCTGGGGCTCTCATCACCGAGCTCTCACAGTCACCAGGATCCACAGGGCACCGACTATGGGACCTGCCACTCCTCGGGTGAGGTCACCACAGCAACTCCATCCATGGGACATCTCTTTCTCTAGGTCTGGCTGATGAGACCCTGCCTGGGGGGGTGGGGCTCGGTCTCCCCAGCACCGTTCACATGACCCCGTCTTTGCTCAGGCAAACTTGACCCACCATGATGGCCTTGTGCTCAGGTAATTCTGCCTGGCCAGGCTGGAGACTGGGAGTCACACAGAATCCGGGGCAGGACTGGGCTTCATAAACCACACAGCACACAGGTCTGGCTGAAAGGTGGCTGGGACAGCTGGGGGCTCTTGCAGGTAGAGCCCCAGGGACGCTGCTCAATACCCTACAGGGCACAGGACCACCCACGACAAGGAATCATCTGGAAAAACTGTCCGCGGTGATGAGGTGGAGAAACCTTGTTTCAGCTAACTGGAGAGCCACCTGCCTCCATGGAGCTGGAAGACCCTCCTGGCCGCCCGTGGCCTGGCAGCGGGAGTGGGGTGGTGGGCCTCGTGCACCTGTGACACCTCTGGGCACCACAGGCATCACGGAAACCACCCTCCTGGCTCAGCTGGCCAATGGCTCCCATCCTGTCTCTCAATACAGCCACCCCGAAAACCCAGTCCCTGCGCCAGGCTCGGCTGGCACAGATGCTGTTTCCCCTGAGGAGCCCCGGATAAAAAATCAGCCTGGACAGGTGACCTCAGGCGTCTTCCAAATACTCCACGCCCCCTGTGTCTCGGCCCTCACTGATCTTCTGGAAGGCGGCTATTTCCCTGCTCTGCCAGGCAAGGAAAGCAGGTGCAGAGGGAATGTGACCTGCCAGGGTCAGGCTGCCGGTCAGCAGAGGGCTGGGCGAGGAGCCAGGTCCCGTCCTGACCTAGATCCTCGCTGCCGCAGTGGGACGCCTGGTTGAGCAGTAACTCCCTGGAAATAAAGACGCCGACACAGGTGGTCAGGGCCTTGGGGCAAGGCAACTGCCACAGGCAAAGGAGACAAGCAGCTGAGATCCATTCAGAAACGGAAACTAGAATTCCGGGTCACAGACGTGGTGAGTGCCATGCCCAACGGGACACGCACACACAGGCGTCACAGGGGCAAGCCATGTCACGCCACCTCACCTCTGCACCTGGTTTCCCAGTTGAAGAAAATTTCTGTGTAGGGTCAGAGACAATCCCCCGCCTCCCTGAGCCCCCGGGGATTCAGAGCCCTTGGGGAACTGGCATGCTCCCGTCCCCGACACGTTCCTCTCTCCTAGGTGCCCAGGTAAGAGGGGGTGGGGGGAGGGGCCTCTGCCAGCTTGCCACTCCCCCCTTCAAGTGCCAGGGAGGACCCAGGGAAGCCCTGGGTAGTGCTCAAGATGTGATGTCAGCTTCTAAAGCCTGTGGGCTTCGTCTGGGAAGCAACCAAAAGAGTAGCCAGCTTCGGCTGAGTCAGCACCTAACTGCTCCGCTTTCACAGACAGGAAACTGAGGCCAGAGGGCTTAACTAACTTAGGTCACACAGAGGTAGGATTTGGACCTGGAGCCCTCACGTCAAAGCACTAGTCAATGGTGGTGCAGGGTTGACAGGTTGGCCTGACAAGCACCCCCTGAGGCCCCACACCAAGAGGTGCAGACTGTTCACCCCCAGGTCGGATGCGGAGTTACCCCCACTACCAACGTGGCCCTTGTTGAGCTGAGGTTCAGCGCAATCTCAAAACAGATCCTTGTTTCCGGGATACAGAAACGGAGGTTGGGCAGCTAGGACAGGGGTCTTGGGATCAGTGGGACCCACAGCTTCAGGAGCCTAAGCTCTCCCTCCTTAGCCAAGAATGAGCAGGTTCCCTCTGTCTGCTCACCAGGGTGGGGAGGAGTCCTCATTCTTGGGGCTGCTACACTTGGTACCAAAGTGGGTTTGGGCAACAGATTCTGCAGAGTTGTTGGGAGGGTCGTTTGCTTCCTTCCTGCACCTGCTTTCAAAGGTCCCAGGGGCTGCTTACCAATCTCTCAGCCCTGATGCCCCAATGGGCTGCAGAGTTCCCTTCCAGGGGAGGAGTGTCCCCTAGGGCTTAGAGGAGACAAGGGAGCGGGCAGCTGGGACGCTTGAAGCCAAGGAGTGGGGTCAGGGGCTCTAGGTCCAGCCAGGCTTTGTCCCCTCCCGCTGCCTTCGCTGGGCAGCCACTGCGGAGGGAAGGAGCAAATGTCGCGGCCCCCGGGGCGGGGCTTTTCGGAAAAGCGAAGGAGAGGAAAGGGGCCAGCCCCCTCCCAAAGGCTCACCCCCTGCCTCCACCTCGCTCACCCGTCCCTTCCCCAGCTCAGCTGTCTCCCAGGCTCACTTGTTTCCCCCTCTCACCTGTCCCCCAGGCTTACCTGCGCTGCGGGGCGGAGGACGGAGCTACGAGCGCGTCAGCCGGTACAGCCTCCAGGCTCCGCGCCCCAGCGGGCAGCAGCTCCGGCCCGGCGCTCCGTCCGGCCGCTCGGTCCCTCCCCGTCCCCGCCCCCGCACTTCCTGTGCGAGATGTGTATAAGAGACAGGCTCTGTCTAATCCGTGCTGCCCCGTCTCCTCCTGGCCTGCTGAACGGTGCCNTGACATCCTGACCACTTAGGGTACTCAGGGGCCAGCTTGCCTGTCAATGGACCAGACCCAGTGGCCGCAACTGGGACCCTTTGTCCCTGGTCTCCTCCTGACACGGACAACTGGCCAGAGTGCCCCGACCGGTAAGGAACAAGAGACTTTACTGACCTCTCTCCCCTTCTCTTTTTCCTCTCCTTAACCCTTCCTATCCTTCCCTGTTTTCCTAGTCCCCCGGTCCTGGATTCAGGAATCTGGTCGAAGGGCCCTAAGCCTGAGCTGAGGATTGAAGACTGACCAGCTCCTCTTGGCAGAGAACTTGAATTCTGGTTCTGGTCTGGTCTGATTTCTGGTAGGGTCGAGTTCCAGTCCTCCCTTCTCTGGAGGCCCAGGGAAAGGTCCCATAACGCCTGGTTATCTGTAGGTGGCAGGAGGCGTCTGTAAGGCCACCCCTTTTGCCCCCCTCCTCCCCCTTCTTCTTTCAACCTGGCTTCCTTTCCTCCCTTGAAATCTTTGATGTTAGTACTTAAATCTGAAGTTCTGTGTCTCTACAGGAGGTTTTCTGAGAGATGGTATTCTTGTATTTAAGGGCTTCCCTGGTGGAGCCGAGGTTAAAGAATCTGCCTGCAATGTGGGAGACCTGGGTTCGATCCCTGGGTCAAGAAGATCTCCTGGAAAAGGAAACGGCAACCCACTCCAGTATTCTTATCTAGAGAACCCCATGGATGGAGAGGCTTGGTGGGCTACAGTTCACGGGTCGCACACANTGCAATGTGGGAGACCTGGGTTCGATCCCTGGGTCAAGAAGATCTCCTGGAAAAGGAAACGGCAACCCACTCCAGTATTCTTATCTAGAGAACCCCATGGATGGAGAGGCTTGGTGGGCTACAGTTCACGGGTCGCACACAGTCAGACACAGACTGAGTGACTTCACTTTCACTTTCCCAGACAAGTTCATATGTTGAAACCTAATCCCCAGTTGTGATGGTATTGGAGGTGGGGCCTCATTAGGTAATTAGGTCTAGAGGATGGACCCCACGTCAATCAGATTAATGCCCTTGTAATTGAGGCCCTAGAGAACTCCTGTCCTTTCCACCATGTGAGGACACGCCAAGAAGACAACTGTCTATGAACCAGGAAGGGGTCCTCAACAGACTGAATCTGCCAGCACCTTGTTCACTGACTTCCAACCTCCAGAATAATGAGAAATAAATTTCTATTGTTTACAAGACACCCAGTCTATGGTATTCTGTTATAGCAGCTCAAACGAAGTTTCGAAGTACAGTTCAAGAAGTTCCAATGTNTGAATCTGCCAGCACCTTGTTCACTGACTTCCAACCTCCAGAATAATGAGAAATAAATTTCTATTGTTTACAAGACACCCAGTCTATGGTATTCTGTTATAGCAGCTCAAACGAAGTTTCGAAGTACAGTTCAAGAAGTTCCAATGTTTAGAGGGAAAAATAAAACTCACTCATGATTGAGTCAAACTTCTCAGCCTGACCACGTTCATGGTTATTAAAATTATAAAGGGTCTCCTGCCAGTCCTCAAAGTTCTAAAAATTACGGAAGTATACATGGATGGATGATGGATGTGTGTGGGTGCTTGTGTGTGGCTCTTTGCAACCCCATGGACTGTTGCCCACACCCTACCATGCTCCTCTGTCCATGGGATTCTCCAAGCAATACTGGAGTGGGTTGCCGTTTCCTTTTCCAGGGGGTCTTCCTGACCCAGGAATCGAAACTGCACATCCTGCATTGGCAGGTGGCTTCTTTACCACTGAGCTATCTGGGAATCCTTAAAATATACATAGTGAGCTTTTAACTGTACTGAAAAAAAAACTACAAGATAAATTCAATAAAGCACTCAAGTCTGTAGGCCAAGTAATCAGGCTTCCATGTAAGAAGCAANCTGCACATCCTGCATTGGCAGGTGGCTTCTTTACCACTGAGCTATCTGGGAATCCTTAAAATATACATAGTGAGCTTTTAACTGTACTGAAAAAAAAACTACAAGATAAATTCAATAAAGCACTCAAGTCTGTAGGCCAAGTAATCAGGCTTCCATGTAAGAAGCAAAGAAATGGTCCTAGATGTATGGAAATCTACAGCTTTTATTCAAAGTGCTTTATTAGAAAATAATTTCAGAGGCACTTTCACAATACAAATTTTATTAAAAAAATAAGTAATAACATCAAAACTGTTCAGCAAATCTATATTCAATGTAACCAAAATAAACAAACACCAAATTAAAAAAAATATACATCTATATATATATATATGGGCAAGAAACAAGTGCATTTTTTGGTCCCAATACTTTCTGAATATATTATCTTTATCCAAAGGAATTACACTAATGGCTAAGAAGATAGTATGCATTAGATGTACAGAAATGCAACATTAAAACTCACTTTAAAGTCTGTAGGAAGCGTTCTTTGCCAATTCTTCATGCCTTTGAACCCACAATCACTAAGATAACGATAAATCCAAGATAGACAGTGGATGTAATAACGTCTAGTGGTCTGAATAATTACCGAATTAAGACGCTGCCAATAGGTAGCTACATAAAATTTATAGGGAATTCAAAGGATTTTTTTGAGTTATTAACAAAAGAAAATGAACACAAAACAAGTTTTAAAGAGAAGAAAGAAAAGAGGATATAACAAAACAGACATTAATAAATTTGGCAAAGACAACATAAAACAAAGATAACAAAATTAAATTAGAGTAAAAAAATAAAAAAATTGAATAGTAGTATTGCTGAATGCACCTAATACTGGAAAAAACTTTAAACAACAGTAAAACTAACNTAACAAAACAGACATTAATAAATTTGGCAAAGACAACATAAAACAAAGATAACAAAATTAAATTAGAGTAAAAAAATAAAAAAATTGAATAGTAGTATTGCTGAATGCACCTAATACTGGAAAAAACTTTAAACAACAGTAAAACTAACTGACTTTGGAACTGTTAACTTCAGAAACTTCAAGAACATGAAAGTAAAAGTAACCTTGGTTCCCTATATAACCAGTTTTTATATTCCCTGGACTGCATGCACACTGAGGAAGATAAAAGGGCAGCAGCCAGAATGATCCAACTTCAACTTGGATGTTGAAGCATTGATCTGATGGGCTTTTCTTGGTTAGAATCGACCCATGAGCTTAAGATCAAGAACCAAAGCCCCCAGTAGAAAGTTGTGCTCTATTTGGTGGGCCTTGAGGTCATCTCTGGCCAAATTAGCATCAGTCTTATAGGAGGCCAGTCATGAAGGAAGGGACTCTCCCTAAGATTTGATTTCTTAAGGCCAAAATCTAGAGGAGGTCTCACAGTCAAATAATTCACATTCCTTGGAAAGAGAGGACAGGCATCAGACGTGTCCATCGAAGGGGGACACGGACCAGGAATACCCTGGACTTTATTTGAAATTTCTGTGTTGCTTCTGCATCTGAAAAATATGAAAAATAGAACAATGACAGACAAGGAAGGAAGAAAAAGATAACTATCTGACCTAAAAATGTAATCTCCTAAGAAACTAACAAACCAGACAAAACAGACAAAGGTGAACAGTCACATCATTTGGAATGCAGTATTCTGAAAGCAAGTATAGCGGAGAAAAACACGAATTATTTTAAGCAAAGCAAGAAAAGACCATAGCAACAAAAGTTATTTCTGAAGAGAGTCAACAGGAAAAAAGCTTATATTAAGGTATGTTAACCTGACACAAAGATAAGGTGGAATAAGATTCTAGTGCCATCCGACAGCTGAAAAGAACTGAATAACGAGAACTAGTGTCATGAACTTGGCTGTTTAACTGCTTTTGTATGAGAAAACACTTCAGAACTTTGAACTTAGGAAACTGCCTTTGTGTAAGACAACACTTCAGAACTTTGAACTTAGGAAATTCCAATTTGTCTTGCACCAGGTTGCACGAGCTCCATAGAGCAGGAATCTATTTCAACAAGAGGCTTTAAAAACAAAAACAAAAACAAAAAACTTTAATATTTTTCATTTCTATTAGTGATACATTCAATAAATGCAATAGTGCTAAAATCCATCAAAGAAAATTGCACTGAATGAATATTAAACTTACGCAGAAGTGGGTTCAAAAGCTGAGGTACTTTCAGGAACTGAAATTAGAAAGAGTTTTACATTTAAAATAGAATATATGAGGAATGAGAAGGGGAAAGGGAGGGAAAGGATAAATTAGGAGTTTGAGATTAGCAAATATAAACTACCATATACAAAATAGATAAAGAACACGGTTCCAACTGTATAGCACTGGGAACTACATTTAATATCTTGCAATAAACTGTAATGAAAAGAATCTCTCTCTATATATAACTAAATCAGTGTGTTGTACACCAAGACTAATATAACATTGTAAATCAACTATACTTCAATATAAAATAAAATGTTTTTAAAGAATGTATGAGGAATGAAACTATTATTTTAATATGTAAGAGCCTGTACTGTGGTTGATCAAAACCACCTAGAATAAATATCAGAATAAATAATATGGAATAAATATCAGAAATCTAAAGTAACACAATTATATATACATACCATTCTCTATTACAACTTGGCAAGTGTGAGTTTTACGTTGACTTAAGTGTTTAGCCATACGATCCAGACCCGAAGAATCAACCAGGAAATCACATTTAAGGCACACTAGAGTAATGCCCCTATGAAAAAAAAAAAGACAGACACAAAAGGTTGTCTTTTAAAAAAACCATACACAAATTCAATTATTATTTTTCCACATAATAACTTTTTTGTGTGTGTGTTGTGACCATTTCCAAATTTTGTTATATAAGCCCGATATACATGAAATGGTATGTCTCTAGAAAATGGCATAGCCATGTCTAAATTATGCGAACATTTAGTGCTATATATGCTGTTCCCTCTCCTCGCTGTTTAGTTGCTCAGTTGTGTCCAACTCTTTGCAACCCTATGGACTGTAGCCTGCCAGGCTCCTCTGTCCATAGGATTTTCCAGGCAAGAGTACTGGAGTGGATTGCCATTTCCTTCTCTAGTTCCCTCTCTTGTGGTTCCTAAAGCTACGAGTGAAGAGAGAACTAAAACCCAGTCAGGACTCCACTAACAACTTGTATAACTTGTGCGAGGCACAATCTTTCTCTGCCTTTGCCCATCAGCAAAGCAAGATTCATCCATTCAGTATACATTTGCTGAGCATCTTCTTTACATACTCTGTACTACTAGTATGGATTTGTGTTATAAATATAAGAGTGAACAAAAAAGGATACTCTGTGAAGCCTACAATCTAATGTCCTCTTTAAATGATGATAAAATCAGAGAAGAAATGAGGTCTTAAAAATAAATTATGTAAACATAAATAATTCATGCATTATCTGCTTATTAACAAAGCATAAATATACTTTTGCAGTTTGTTTTAAATTTAAATACTTTAACATTAAGTACTTTACCTGTATAAGAATAAATTCATAGCATAGCTTAGACTAACTTCTCCCTTGCAGCTCTACTTTTAACAGCCTGTTGTATATTTACGCTGAGTTGTCACATCAGAAATGATCTTCATGAAACTAAAGTCGTGTACTTTCCTCCTTACCTGGGAAAAGTCATTCCTCCTGACTGGTCTCCTTAACGATGCCATGCCCCTGACATAAATGCTCAAAACTAGCTATTTCTGACTCTTTTTTCCTTAAGACAGTCACTATTTGAAAAATTTCTTAATATTCAATATTAACAATTTATTGAGCACTTACTCTGTAGGCTGAGGGTTTTAGATATATCACCTCACCTATATTGTGTAACAACACAAAGAAGGAGGTGTTGTAATTTTAACTTCTTTTTAATAGAGGACAGGTTCAGGTTTAGTAACTTACCAAGGTCAGGACCAGGTCTGAAACTGAACCTTTTGATTCTAGAGCCCATATTCTTTAATGTATGGTACCACTTCACCACTCAACCCAGATTATCTTAGTAAATCAGTCTTAACTACTGCAACAGGTCTTAATCAGTCTATGTGCCTCACGTGGGCTTCCCAGGTGGCTCAGTAGTAAAGAATCTGCTTGGCAAAGCAGGAGAAACAGGAGACTCGGGTTTGATCCCTGGGTGGGGAAGATCCATGGAGAAGGGAATGGCAACCCACTCCAGTACTCCTGCCTGGAAAATTCNCCTCACGTGGGCTTCCCAGGTGGCTCAGTAGTAAAGAATCTGCTTGGCAAAGCAGGAGAAACAGGAGACTCGGGTTTGATCCCTGGGTGGGGAAGATCCATGGAGAAGGGAATGGCAACCCACTCCAGTACTCCTGCCTGGAAAATTCTGTGGGCAGAGGAGCCTGGCAGGCCACAGTCCATGGGGTGGTAGAGTTGGACACGACTGAGCGACTAAGCATGCACGTGCCTCATGTAGCTACAACTCCCCTTGTATACCCCTCCAAATGCATCTTCCTTGAGTATCCTTGATTCTACATGAAGCACCAATGGCTTTCCCAACATCTTCAAGTTAAGTCCAAATTCCCCAGGCTTTTTCAAGGATTCCACAATCTGGATCTAAGCTCAAAACTATTCTCAGACTCTGAACTTAGTACTATGTTATATGAACCTCATGCTTCATCCAAACTGTACTACTTGTCATTCACTGTGTTTATCTTTTGCTTTTTTCCTTTCTTTTCATTCATGCTGATTTTCCAACTAAAATGCCTCTGGTGCCTCTTCTTAAAAGTAGAAACCTCTCTTTCTCTTCAAATCGTAACTCTCATTGCACTTATTACAAACCTCCCTGTATTAATTTCTGTNCCAGGACATTCCTAAATAAAACTTATAGTATCCAAACCTGTCCCAGCTAATTCGGTCCAAAAAGGGTTACAACTGGTGCCCTCCAATCTGAAGGAGTGCTCTTATTTTGGTTAGTTGATAAATCTTATCTGAATCTTAGAGAACTTGCTCTCAGCAAAGAGCTCTGGTGGGCAAAGAGAATTAGTTAAAAAGCCTTAGTGCTGTGAGGTTGGCATAGAACCAGGATTTGGAGGCAAGTTTATCTTTACCCTGTGGCTTAAGGTAAAAACTTAAGGATTAATGTTTTTAAAAAAGTTACAGATGAATCACATCAAGGAGGAAAATGCCACGTTATACTCAACAGTGAAATGCTAAACTCAGGAGTGAGGGTTTTTTTGTTTTGTTGACCATTGGGAATGGGTTTCTGTCCACCTTTGAAGAAATAACTGTGTGTGAAAGTTTTTATTAATGTAAAAACAGAATAAAACCTGTGGGGTTATTAGTGGCATAAAAGCACAGTCAGACAATGGATTCAGAGAAGATGGGTTGTCTCTTAGAAACTGGAGGCTTGCCTGACAGCTCAGATGGTATAGAATCTGCCTGCAATGCAGGAGATACAAGTTCAATCCCTGGGTTGGGAAGATCTCCTGGAAAGGAGAACAGCTACCCACTGCAGTATTCTCACTTGTAGAATTCCATGGGCAGAGAAGCCTGGCAAGCTTCAGTCCATGAAGTCCCAAAGAGTAAGATCCGGCTGAGCAATGGGAAAGTGGGCATGGCCAGGTGGGTCCCAGAGGCTTCAAACCATCTGCTGGTGAATATGCCCCAGGACTTCTGGCCTGATTTTGCTCAATGAACCCATATTGGCACTGCCCAGGGTGTCAGATGGAGGCTTTCATCTGCTGCATCCACTGGGAAAAATGCTCTAGTCCAGCACCTGGGTTGGGTTAGTAGCGAGGTTCCCTTTGAAGAAAGTTCCCTCTAGAAGTGCTCACTGCTGGACATTTATTTAGTTTCAGGCTCTGAGAATGCATCTTGTAAATGACGACAGATTGAATAGTCTCAGAAATAGGTGAGGAGGTGGATGCCCTGGAAATGAGAACCACAGGGATGGATCAATGGATCCCTGAACTCCTGTAGCTGATCCTTGCCTATCAGAGAGCATCTAGGCCCCACTCATGCTCAGGCCCTTTTACTTAACCACTAACAGGAGAATCATGAGTTTAATGGGGAGAATCATGGTCACACATCACAGAGGACACCAAATGATTGACACTGAAGTTCTCTTTATTTCTTTGTAACAAGCCNCCTTGCAATTGATTCCTCTTTGCATGAGCTTGATTTGGGAAGCTGTAGATCTGTGGGTAGTGATTGGATGTGACAGTCCAAACACCAGTCCCTAAATTAATCCTTTTAATAGTATTCCCGCACCAAGGTGATGCTGGCTCTCTAACTGGGGAGAACAGAATTGGTGGGGGGTGGGGGTGGGGGTAAGAAGAGAGAAAGAAAAGAAGCTTTTCCTGGTTCTTAGGCCCTTTTCTGTTCTGACATGTTCCAGTTCCAGAGCAGTTGACGTCGTAAGTCGTTCAAATGTTGCCTCCCACTTACTTTGTGCCTAGGCCTGTGCTGAGAGTACAGAAATGAATGCAATGTGGTCGTTGCCCTTAAGGATCTAGGTCTAGTTCAGTGTTGCTCACACTTTTTAGAACTCATATACTCCTTAGATGGAGAAAAACTATGCTTTACTTTAATGCTACTTGGAATTTTAAAATGGTTTCAATGGTCCAACTTAAAGAAGTACTTTTTACACACACATACGTAACATATACCCCTACACCTGTCTTCCATTATTCTCACCTGATGAAGCTCCCTGAAAATTCTCATCTCCCTGAAAACAACTGGTAAGAGGAGAATCGGGTAACTGAAATCTTACAATATAGTGAGATGAAAGTTAGGAAGTAGGAATAAACTGTGCTGCTGGATCACTTAAGCAATCAACTCTCTGACGAGGGGTCAGAGAAAGTTACTAAAAGGGGGAGATTTGAGCTGGGTTTTGAAGAAGGAGCAGTAATTTGCCTGATGAAAATGGAAGTGCATTTCAAAACAGAGCGAGCAGCAGTTGCCAAGGCACAGATCTGTAAAAAGAAATGTCACGTTAAGGGGCCTGAGCACGAGGTGGTTGTCACCTTGCTTCCTGCCAGTTTCTCTGCTCTGTGAGATGGGAAGATTTGCTCCTATGGAACTGGGTTGGAGGAGAGGCTTTGAGTTCATTGTGCTGCAGTTGTTCTAATCCAAAACACTGCTTCCTGTTTCCGCTTTTGTACCCAAGGCTGCAATTTGTTTTTCTTCTTAGAAACAAATTTGGGTGATTTGGACAGACTTAATTATTGCTTATGGGTGAGTTTCTTTTAGTTAAAGTCATATCTTAGCTCAGAAGAAAAACTACAGTTGATACGCATTGTTAGCCCCATGGCTTATGGGAGAATCAGCCAAGTGGAGACCGTGGGCCCTCAAATGTAGGAGAGGAGAACAGAGCCCTGAAGAGCTGAGTGCATCTCAGCCTTAGTGTTCTCATGTGTGAAATGGGAATGCTGTTACCTATTTTGCTTGATGGTTGGGGGGCTTAAATGAGATGAAATATGTAAATTACCCACTGTAGTGCCTGGCTTATAGTAGATTTTCAGAAAATAGTAGTTTCCTTTTCTCTTTCTCCTGTATTAACAATAATTCCCTTTAGCTGAGATCGTACTATTGTGCAAAGCACTTTGTACATATTATATGATCTAATTTAATCTTTATGAGATAGGCATTATTATTCTAGCTATTATTACAAAGAACATGTGGTGTGGTCGGGATTTGAACCAGTTTTTGTCTCATACTAGCATTTTTAACAACTACTTGTTTCTATTCCAGTTCTCCATCTTGGAAGCAGGGAAGTAGCCAGTTCTGGGTACCTCCCATCTGGGGTCAGATACTGTTCTAAGAGTGTGGGAGGAGCTTAAAGGGATGAGAGTATCATACCATACCCTGCCCTTTCTCCATTCTATTCTGTTTATGGTGTGTTAGGAAACGAGCCTTTGCCCCCTCTTCTGTGCCATGGGCACAGCTGACATGCAGGTCTTTGCAGAGAGGTTTCTCAGCCTTGGCCCCTTAGAGGAGTTGGCCCAAGTCACTGGATGTGGCTGAGGGTTAGCAAACAGCAGGCAAATCACAAACAGGCACTTCTTTTTTCCTGCTGTCTTGAGTGGCTGGGATGGGCTAGTTGAAGGGAAGAGGGAGCCTCCTATAGCTAGTGATGTTGCTGTCAGAGTTTTGTGTTCCTGAAGGTCTTTAGCGACTTTAGCTCTGCTGGTAGTTTGCATTTAGCCCCTGCTTCCGATGTTGGACAGATTCTCCCTAGCCTTGTGGAGCTGAAGTAGCTAAAGTGCCAGGCCAGGAGGATGGTGGGTTGTACAGAGGAGGAGTGTGTTTTCTTTGAGATGAGGACCTAGCTTTAGAGTTCCTGCTTCCATTCTGCTTTGGGGCCATCAGGAAGTCATGTAGAGGTTCCAGGCTTTTGTAGGTCTGTCAAGCTTTGTGCCACCTTCGGCAGACTAGGCCGAGCCCTCAGGCTGCTGGCCTCCCCTGTGAGGCTGCAGAAAAGCTGAGGGGACAAGTGCTGGTGCCTGCTGCTGGTTTTGGGGCAGTGGCCAGGGGCTCTGAACTGGGAGTTGGGAGTCCCAGTTTCTCTTCTTACCCTTACTTGCTCTGTGAACCTTGGACTGTTCTTTTCTCTTTCTGGGGCTCATTTTCCCTGACTGGACTCTGTCTTCTCTTAGGTTTTCTTTCACCTTTGACAGTCTGTGATTTTCACAGAAAGTGCTGCAGCAGTAAGAATGCATCATTAGACTGAACATTACGATTCTCAAAGGCAATCAGTTTATTTATATTTTTCCCAGGTTATTTTTATCCGCTTGAGGCAGGGCCCTGTGACTCATGGGTTGCAGACAGGTGTTACTGTGTTCTTGAGGATGCCTCTGTGGCTCAGGTGCCCGAGTACTTGTGCTGCTGCTGCAGGTCAGAATGGGGCAGGGACTTGCCCTGAGACTTGGTGCTGGGGATGCCGCGGCTGTCCCACGTGCTTCCAGTCACGTGGACCCAGAACCTGCCTCAGTCCATGGGGTTTTTCTGAAATGCACCTCTGCCTCCCAGTCTGGCTCCCCCACCCCACCCACCAACGTGTGGCTTGTAGAATCTTAATTCCCTGACCAGGGATTGAACCCAGGACCACAGCAGTGAAAGCCCTCAGTGCTAACCACTGGACCACCAGGGAACTCCCGAGTCTGGCTTTTTATGGAACAGATTGAGTTCAGGGATGGTACAAACCCATACCCTCCCCAGAGACATCCCAAGTGGATGGGCAGGTGAGGTGGGAGTGGACCCTATGTTTCATGATGGGCTTCTCTTCTTTTCTCTCCCCCAGGCTCCCCTGGCCTGCATGTGGATATTAAAGGATGGCCCCCTCCTTTCGCCCTTCCTTCCCCCTCCAGTAATGGAAGGCTATAAAATGTCTGTTTACCCAAGACACCAGAATGACTCCTCTGTGGTTCCACTAATCTGGTGATTTGGTGCTTCTCTGGTCTCTCAGGTAAATACGGATCGAGGCTTTTTATAAAGGCATATTATTTCCCTCATTAAATGTGTGTTTTGGCACATGCGTTATTTACCTGACCGACAGTAATGGCTGCAGAGGAGCCATTGTGTCTGTTGTGTAAATACTCTGCCCAGAGACGGTCCTCCAGGGGCCATGGCGCGGGCCTGCGCCTCCGAATCGGGCCGTTTTCCCCTCCCCTGCCCCACCGGGAGGCTGGTCCCTTTATTTTGAGGAGAGAGAATCATTCATTTTCCTCTTTGCCATAGGCTACTTGCTACCTTTAATTTGCTGGGAGAAGGAAATGGGTGTCAGAGTAAATGTGTGTAAATCTTGGTCTCGGGTGAAAGCTGGTGTGCAAATAGATATACGGAGAACATAAACGGTTCCTTTTGAGTTCTGCCTGTCAACTAGATTCTCATAGTCCCAGTTGATGATATAGGTTATCAACTTATATTCTGCAGACTTGTGACTTAAGTATAAAGACGTCAACAGAAAGGGAAAATCCCTAAGATGTCAGCGGGTAGACAGGCAGG
Source organism: Neotragus pygmaeus (assembly GCA_006410875.1). Classification (NCBI taxonomy): domain Eukaryota; kingdom Metazoa; phylum Chordata; class Mammalia; order Artiodactyla; family Bovidae; genus Neotragus; species Neotragus pygmaeus. The sequence continues at coordinate 1,228,859 of SJYV01053940.1, read as the reverse complement.
TGGGGCGCCTCTGCAGGGAGTGCAGGGGTGTTTCCGGAGCAGATGCTAGCAGTGGCAGGAGTGCCCAGTGAGGGGGCACTGGGCGGGGGCACTTAGGATGGAGACTGTGCATTGAGGGCTGGCTTTTGCCAGCCTCCGGGCAGCCTACCTTCTGTAGGCAGTGTGGGATTATGGCTCCTTCATGTACTATTCCTTATTTCACTTTTTTTTTTTTTGAATAACCTTGCATGTGGCTTAAAATTTTTTTTTAAGTTTGAAATAGGCCAGATTTATATAAAGTTAGAAGTAGAGTACAAAGAATTTTTTTCCCTGAACTATTGAGTTGCCTACCTAACACTCTGTCACCCTAAATACTTTGCATGTATTTCCTATGTGCAAGGACATTCTCCTACCTAACCATAGCACAACCATCAAAATTAACGTTGATATGTTGCCTCCATTTAATCCTCAAACCCCATTCAAGTTTTGCCAGTTGTCCCAATAATGATCTCTGTAGCAAAATGATCCAGTTCAAAATCATGCATTGCATTTAGTTACCGGGTCTGTTTAATCTCTTGTAGACTTTTCCCAGTAAAATTTCCGTGATATTCGTGACTTTGATACTTTTGAAGATTACAGGATGGTTATTTTGTAGACTGCCTCCCATTTAGGGTTTGTCTGGTATTTTCTCGTGATTAGATTCAGGTTATGCATCTAATGCAGGAGACCCTGGTTCGATTCCTGGGTCAGGAAGATCCATTGGAGAAAGAATAGGCTACCCACTTCAGTATTCTTGGGCTTCCCTTGTGGCTCAGCTGGTAAAGAATCTGCCAGCAATGTGGGTGACCTGGATTCACTCCCCGGGTTGCAAAGATCCCCTGGAGAAGGGAAAGGCTACCCACTCCAGTATTCTGGCCTGGAGAATTCCATCGACTGTACAGTCTATGGGGTCGCAGAGAGTCAAGCATGATTGAGCGACTGGCACTTCATTTCATGCATCTTTGATAGAAATATCACAGAAATGATGCCTTGACTTTCTCATTGCATCCTGTCATGTGATGCATGATTTTGATTAATCCCGTTACTGATGATGTTCATGTTGCTCACTGGATTGGGGTGATGTCTGCTAGGCTTCTGCACTGTAAACTTACTCCTTGTTAGTAAGCATTTTGTGGGTAGATACTTTGAAACTATGTGAATTCCCTTGCCAAACGTTAACTTTTAAAGTTATTCATTCATTTATTTTTATCTTAAGGCCTCGTGGTTTCCTTTTTTTATTCAGTGCATAATAATCCATTTATATTATTTACTTGCCAGTGGAAGCCCCTTCAAGCTGGCTCCTGCATCCTTTGAGTGTCTCCCTGCTTTCTGGCACAACAAGATGTTCTAAGCTGTTTTTTGCGTTCTTTGCCGTAGCCCTGGAATCGGCCATTTCTCCAAAGAGTGTTGTTTCTCCCTGGCCCTTCAGTAAACAGAGCTAGAAAATATATATACATGTGTCTATATGTTTGTGTGTAGATATATACTCATCCTCACATTTACATCGTTTTATTTTTATAGCATATATGTCAGAAACCTTGAGTTCAACTCCAATTCCAGTTGAAGATATTTCCAGTTCCACTTTGATATACAGATGTTTTTCCCTTTCCATATTAACAGTGAGGAGCCTGGTCCCATTACCCTTAATGCAATCCCCTTTTGGATCAGTCCCTCTGTATGTAACTAATCTCCCTTTGTTGCCACTGCCCTTTCCCCTCTTGGGTGTTTCTTTTACTTACCCATGGCACCCACATCAGGCTGCTCTTCCCTCTCTCCCAATGGATGCCCTTCATACCCAGCTAGGGCTGTGGTGTGCTGTATCACACCTCCTGCCTATTTATGAATGCTGATGTCTACCCCCCCGACCCTCAACACACATACTCTTCTGTTCCTCCCACTGCAGCTGATGGAGACTTCTACTTTCCTCTTCCACAATTAATGGCTCTAAAGCTATTAGGCTGAATTTTGTAGGAAGAGAAGAGCTGCCTTCTTTTTCTTGACTTGAGTTGAACTCAGTTTTCAGAAGTAAGGGATGTATGGAACCCAGTGACTGCATACATGTGGAGTCCTGGTCTACTCAATGCTTTTTTTTTTTTTTAAATTCTTTAAAATTATTTTTTTATTGGGGTATAGTTGTTTTACACTGTTGTGTTAGTTTTTGCTATATAGCAGAAAAGTGAATTAGCTATATGTATATATAGATTCCCTCTTTTTTGAATTTCCTTCAAAGACTTTTTACAAGTGAGAAACTTTTTGATGTGGGTGAAATCAGCTGAGAAAGGAAGCGTTGGCCATTGTGAGGACCTCTGGCTATCAATGTGTTTGTTGTTCATGGCAGGGGATAGGGCATGTATAGTATATGCTATCGGAGAAGGCAATGGCACCCCACTCCAGTCCTCTTACCTGGAAATTCCCATGGATGGAGGAGCCTGGTAGGCTGCAGTCCATGGGGTCGCTAAGAGTCAGACACGACTGAGCGACTTCACTTTCACTTTTCACTTTCATGCACTGGAGAAGGAAATGGCAACCCACTCTAGTGTTCTTGCCTGGAGAATCCCAGGGACGGGGAGGCCTGCTGGGCTGCCGTCTATGGGGTTGAACAGAGTCGGACACGACTGAAGCGACTTAGCAGTAGCAGCAGCAGTGTATGGTGTGGGAGGTCTAGAGCAGTCTGAGGAGGCAGAAGATGTTGATGTTACTCTGAGATTGCCTTATGCATTGGGTTTATAGGCTCAAAGTATGGGGGTCCTGGGTTGGCCAGGTGGGCATAACCCAACAGGATGATAGTAATAATGGTAAGCTAATACTTATTGAGCCCTATGTGCCAAACCCTGCTCTCATTTCACGCTCATTTAAGGAGTAGGAGGGGCCTTTTCTGGTGGTCCAGTGGCTAAAATGCTGCGTTACCAATGCAGGAAGCCTGCATTCGGGGGCCTGGGTTCGATTCCTGGTTGAGGAAGTAAGATCCCACATGCTGCAGCTAAAACAAACGAAAAAAGATCCTGCATGCTGCAGCTACAACAGATAAATAAATAAAGTATTAAAAAAAAAAAAAAGGAGTAGGAGCTGCTATTGTCATTTTACAGATGAGGAATTGAGCAGAACTTACCCAAGGTGCCATGGGCAAGCAAATAAGTGGTAAAACCAGGATTCAAAGCCAGAAGTGCTCCTTAATCACGATGCTTAATTGCCTGCAGTATTTGGCAAGTCGGGTCTGACTGACCATAAACACTNCTCCTGCCTATTTATGAATGCTGATGTCTACCCCCCCGACCCTCAACACACATACTCTTCTGTTCCTCCCACTGCAGCTGATGGAGACTTCTACTTTCCTCTTCCACAATTAATGGCTCTAAAGCTATTAGGCTGAATTTTGTAGGAAGAGAAGAGCTGCCTTCTTTTTCTTGACTTGAGTTGAACTCAGTTTTCAGAAGTAAGGGATGTATGGAACCCAGTGACTGCATACATGTGGAGTCCTGGTCTACTCAATGCTTTTTTTTTTTTTTAAATTCTTTAAAATTATTTTTTTATTGGGGTATAGTTGTTTTACACTGTTGTGTTAGTTTTTGCTATATAGCAGAAAAGTGAATTAGCTATATGTATATATAGATTCCCTCTTTTTTGAATTTCCTTCAAAGACTTTTTACAAGTGAGAAACTTTTTGATGTGGGTGAAATCAGCTGAGAAAGGAAGCGTTGGCCATTGTGAGGACCTCTGGCTATCAATGTGTTTGTTGTTCATGGCAGGGGATAGGGCATGTATAGTATATGCTATCGGAGAAGGCAATGGCACCCCACTCCAGTCCTCTTACCTGGAAATTCCCATGGATGGAGGAGCCTGGTAGGCTGCAGTCCATGGGGTCGCTAAGAGTCAGACACGACTGAGCGACTTCACTTTCACTTTTCACTTTCATGCACTGGAGAAGGAAATGGCAACCCACTCTAGTGTTCTTGCCTGGAGAATCCCAGGGACGGGGAGGCCTGCTGGGCTGCCGTCTATGGGGTTGAACAGAGTCGGACACGACTGAAGCGACTTAGCAGTAGCAGCAGCAGTGTATGGTGTGGGAGGTCTAGAGCAGTCTGAGGAGGCAGAAGATGTTGATGTTACTCTGAGATTGCCTTATGCATTGGGTTTATAGGCTCAAAGTATGGGGGTCCTGGGTTGGCCAGGTGGGCATAACCCAACAGGATGATAGTAATAATGGTAAGCTAATACTTATTGAGCCCTATGTGCCAAACCCTGCTCTCATTTCACGCTCATTTAAGGAGTAGGAGGGGCCTTTTCTGGTGGTCCAGTGGCTAAAATGCTGCGTTACCAATGCAGGAAGCCTGCATTCGGGGGCCTGGGTTCGATTCCTGGTTGAGGAAGTAAGATCCCACATGCTGCAGCTAAAACAAACGAAAAAAGATCCTGCATGCTGCAGCTACAACAGATAAATAAATAAAGTATTAAAAAAAAAAAAAAGGAGTAGGAGCTGCTATTGTCATTTTACAGATGAGGAATTGAGCAGAACTTACCCAAGGTGCCATGGGCAAGCAAATAAGTGGTAAAACCAGGATTCAAAGCCAGAAGTGCTCCTTAATCACGATGCTTAATTGCCTGCAGTATTTGGCAAGTCGGGTCTGACTGACCATAAACACTTTACGTAGTATATATACATACTGGAAAACATTAAAACTTTCAAAAGTTCTCATACATGGCCTGGCTTTGAGGACGTAGAGAAGAGTTCTAAGGCACTGAGGGACTTTGAATCCAAACTAGAATGTATAATCTGAGCAGACTGGTGTCTCCCATGTCAGCAAGGCTTCCAATACTGTTCAGGAGTGGGTGACGTGAAGAGTTATTTTGGACTCCAGCTTTCAAAGGAGTGTTGGCCCGTTTGCCTTTCCAACGGATTCCATAATGGAACTCAAGCCAGCGTTTGTCTATCTCAGGCTCCGGATCTGGGCTGCGGGGTCGGGCTGCGTTTTTGGAGAGGCTGTGAAGCCACGGTGAAAACAAGCACTGTGCTTGTGCTGGGATCATGAAGAACTGAAAATACTTTTCAGTCCTAGTTCTGCATGGGCTCCCACTATAGGAATAGGGAAATTGTGGACCCACACCAGCGTATAAATACGCAGGCAGTTATTGTAGGTCAGTTTGTGTGTCGCAGGAGAGCTGGGATGAGAAGTAATACTTGGCATTGTCTGTGTTCACTCAGGTGGTAGTAACATCGTTGCCTTGAGGGTGCGCTGGACTTCCCGGCTGCTGGCCTCCATGCTACAGCAGGGAGTGAGTGCCCACTCAGTCTTTCAGAGACAAGCTTTTGGATCTGTCAGAATGGGGCTTCAGAAAGCTTAAACTGTGGCTGTTTCCATATTGAGTAGCAAGATTTCTTGTTTAACTTTGAGGATTAAAGTTTGAGGGAATTTGAGTATTGGGTATGAAATGGGAAAAACACAAAATTTCTGCTTTATTCCTTTTTCTTTCTTTTTTTAAGGAAGCTTGAGTTATTTGTGAGTAAAACTTAAGCTTTGATTTTTATATTTCGTTAGCTCTCTAAGGAACAGAGATTCTGCAAATTTAAAGGGAAAACTTGAAAAGTGATTTGGATTTTTTTTTTTTTTTGCACATGTTCACTCAGAAAACTTTACTAGACTTTTAGCAATGCTCCCATTATTGCCACATCTGGGTTTTCTCTTTTTCTTCCCTATTTAAAAAAAGTCCTGCAGTCGTCCAAGGCCTCTAGTAGAGTCTAAAGGCAGGGGAGGGAGAGGGCTGAGGCTGTTGCCAGCTGTGCTCTGCAGGCGTCGTTCATTCCCCCAGGTGCCACTTACTGTCTCCGGGCTGGAGAGTCCCCAGACTGTGGTGAGCAAGCTCCCTGTGATGACTCTGCCTGCTTTCCAATTGGAAGAAGGGAGGCGGGCATATGGAGACGGCAAGATGCAGAAAGGAATGCCAGGGGCAAGTGGATGGGAATGTAGCTGAGGAGAGAATCCTGGGCATTTTCTGCTGTTTGTCTGAGTCTACTTAATGCCCAGCACCGACTGCAGTGGGGGCACCCCAGGGTTACTTTGGGAAACTTAGCTCTAATGGTAACTGTTGCCACCTGAGACGGGACCACAGCACTTTTGTCTCTTCTCTCTTTTGAACTTCAGAGCTCTACTTGAAGTTCAAGGCCAGTGCTGCATCTTGTTTTGAGATGGTCTGGGAGACTCAGAGCTGTTGTAATGCTGTGGGGGCCAGTGTTCAGGGTCTTGAGCTTCAGTCATGAATACTGGGGTTTATTTAGAAAAGGGGCACAGAAACATTGGGGAGTGGTTCATGTTGTGTGAATATTCCTGAAGACTAGATGGAACAGGGCCACGGTGGGAGGGAGTAACCCAGACTCTGTTCTTTTTTTTTTTTCTCTTTCTCTTCCTTTTTTTTTTTTTTTTTTTTTTAACTTTCCTCCCCTAAGTTTTAGATGCTTCTGGATGTTCAATGCTAGCACCTTTACAGACTGGAGCAGCTCGATTTTCTTCATATTTGCTTTCAAGAGCAAGAAAAGTGCTGGGCTCTCACTTGTTTTCTCCTTGTGGTGTTCCGGAGTTCTGCTCCATATCCACCAGAAAGCTGGCGGCCCACAGCTTTGGCGCATCCATGGCGGCAATGATGTCCTTCCCTCCCCAGAGGTATCACTACTTTTTAGTGCTGGACTTTGAGGCCACGTGTGACAAGCCACAGATTCATCCTCAGGTAACTGCTGCCTCATTGCTTCAGCAAAGGTGGGGTGGGCAAGGAGGGAGGGAGGAGAGACTGGCTTTCTGGGACACAGAGGCACTTCCTCTTGTCTCCTTGGCTTTTAGCTACGCATCTGGAGTTCCTGCCTAAGAAGCAAGACTTGCCTCAGGCATCCCAGGGCAAGGCAAACCTGAGAGGCCTCTGGAGGCAGCTGGGCACACTGTTTCTCTCTGGTCTCAGCCTTTGAGAATCAAAGATTTCCTTCTGTCCCATCCTTCCTCTCTCCTTTCCCTTCCCTCCTTCCTTCTCCTGCTGCTGCTGCATGTTGTTCGAAGGAATACTGTGTTAGTCAGCCTGCAAGTTGGCCCCCGGTGATCCTTGCTCCCCAATATTCCTACCTGTGGTAGTTCCCCTTCCACACTGAATCAGAGCTAGCCCCGTATAGTCAATAGAGTAGTGCAGAAGACACTGTGTGACGTCTGAGGCTCAGTCAGAAAAAGCATCGCAGCCCACCTTGCTCTTTCGGATCACTTGCTCTGGAGGAAGCCAGCCACCATGCTTTGAGGACACTCAGGCAGCCTTGGGGAGAGGTGCATGTGTACAGGAACTGAGACTCTTAGCTAAAAGCCAGTACCAACTTGCTAGTGATGTTTCCTGGCCCTGTCTCGAAGTGAATCTGCCAGCCCCAGTCAAGCCTTCAGATAACTACAACCCCAGTGGACATCTGACTTCAACCTCAGGAGAGACACTGAGTCACCAGCCGAGCCACTCCTGAATTCCTGGCTCATAAAAACTGTGAGAGAATAAATGATTATTGATGTTTTAAGCCACTAAGTTTTGGGATGATTTGTTACACAGCATTTGATAACTCAAACAACCATTGTTGCTCTGTTGGAAAGGAAAATTTCTTGCTTTTTTTTTTTCTTAGTTAATTACCAGCTGTGTTCAGGGATCTTTTACCTTTTAAGGTAGTGCTGCTAGGAAGCTTGGATTAGCAGCAAGAGACTCGTGCACCTGTGATACTAGAGTGCTTGGTATTTGCTTTGGGGATGTGCCTGGGGGCTGATATGGCAGCTCATGATAGTGTGGGGTCTTGGGTGTGCCTGACTCTAGAACTGTAACTCTTCCCTGTAGGGCTGGATTGTCAGGTATGTAATTTGGGGATGTATGGACATGTTGGTCTGGGAGTAGCTTTTAGTAGTTAGAGGAGAAGAGGGTGGTGGGAGCCCTGCAGAGGTGAACTGGGTTCATTTCTCATGGTTGGTTTTTTCCCAGGAAAGGGTTCTATCTTTAGATAGGAGATTATTTTTCAGAAAGCAGATACCATAACACTTTTACCTTCCCCTACTCCTCTCTTTACTATTCTTCCTTAAGCTAGTGGTCTACTTTGGGAAAGGACTGAAAGCAGGCCTGCTGAGGCTTGAGAAGACAGGAGCTGTATGAGGAGAGCGTCCTAGGGAAAGGAACTTGGCATGAAAGGGAGGACGGCCTGGGAGCTGCCTGAGCCACTTATTTTCAAAGCCTCTTGCTCCTACCCACGCTGTAGAGTCATCTTCTCCACCTCCCCAACCTCCTGGAGATTCTGTGATGGGTGTGCTTGGGTGGTGGGTGGGAGTCTTGGTTACATAGATTCTCTGGAGTTGAGAATCAGGGAGCTGTACCCCAATGTGCCATATCTCCCTTGCTGATGATTTCAGTCACTGAGTAAGCCCAAGTGGGACCTGAATCTAAAAATCTAACACATCCCTATTGCACAGGATTCAGCCCTCTTCTGAAGCCTCACAATTGCTGGGTACCTTCTCGATGACATTTCCTGCTTTCTGCTTCCTGACACCTGCCTGTGTATGTTTGTTTCTGAACTTGTTAGATTATATGCTGAGATAATGATGTAGCTTTGTTCTCTTGTCCTACAGTGGGTTCTGCCAATGTTATTGAAGATGAAGCTTGATTCATGTCTCATTTTGGTCTGTCAGTATTACCTTTCATTTCTCTTTCAAGGACATTGTTCTTTTAATTTTTTGTTCTTTTTATTAATTTATTGCAGTGCTGAAAATGTAATGCAATGCAGACTTAAATCACTTGTATCACCAACTTCCTTCCGAGGAAGGAAGAAACCTGGACTGGGTTTGAGGTTGGGCTTCCTGCTGTTCACCAGGATCTGAGCCTGATTAAAGATTATCTCCAGAGTCAATGAACCCTGATGATGTGATTCCAAGGGCACTTAAGGAATTGGCTGTCCTGGTTCATTATTAGCAAAGCATTAGCTGTTGCTGTAGAGAACTCAGGAAGAAGCATTTGCTGTCTTGCTTATCTTTAAAAGGCGAATACGAATGATCTTGGAAATTATAGACCCGTTAGTTTACTGTGATTCCAGAGAAGATACTTGACCTGATCGTCAGATAATCAATCAGCAAACAGCTAGAAGAGCATAGGGTACTGAGTAATAACTTACATGGGTTTGTGAAGAAGAGCAAATCCTGTCAGATCAATCTAACTTCTTGCTGTGACATAGTGATGGATTTGAGTGGATCTAGGGCAAGTGATAAATGTAACGCATCTCTACTTCATTAGGTCGCTACAATGCTGTGATCCACAGGTAGGAAGGTGAGTTTGGGGCCAGACAGCTCTGTTGTTGAACCAGACCGCTCTCAGGAAGGGGATGGGTGGCTCAGAGTGACTTGAGACTTACTGTTATTGGCAACTTAAAGCCCTCCCCCCTTCTCTGAAAACAAACAAACAAAATCTTCCCTGAAGTTTGCAGGTGGTGAGGTCCTGACAGGATTCAGAGAAAGTTGAAAGGTGGATTGGAGAAGTTGTCAGTCCCAGATAACACCATGTCCTTCCACTGAGTTCTTCACAGGTCAGGTTCTCATTATAGCCTCTACATTGTTTAGGTCTTTTGATCAACATGCCTAGTGAAGGAATTGGAGAGAAGCTTAGGATAAGAGGAACAAGAATCATTAAAGGCACAAAAATTAAGACTTAGAAAAAAAAATTTGATATACTTTTAGTGACTGATTTTTTTGTCCAGACTGGGAAGGAGTTGTTCCAAGGAGAATGATAATGACTTGCTCGTCATTTTAATAAAGACCAAAAAAGAATTTGAATGGGAGCAGGAAAGACTGAGATTTGGGATGAGCGTCTGCTTCTAGACATGACAGTGAAAGAACCTGAATATGTTGTACAGGTTAGGTCCGCTCTCCCTAGTGGCTTGGTGACTGTCCACCTGCAAAGATACTTCACGGGCAAGCTCTGCGTGCCTCCTGGGGATGCATTTGGACTGTGAATCAGAACCACACCAGCTCCTCTCCTGCCTGGCTCCCAAGAGTTGAACTCTTGAGAATGCTTGAGCACAGTGCACTTCTGATTCTTCTGGGAGTGTATCATATCCCTCATTTGTGTAGGAGGCAGGAACAAGTTTTGGGCCAGGGCCTCTCTGGAATCTTGGCGTAGGGTTCATTTCCCTCATCTGTGCCTGCCATTCAAAAGTCTCTGAGTCAGCTTGTAGGGACTATCCAAAAGGATTCCCACCGTACAAATGGACAGGCACAAACTCAGTTGTACTTAACAATACTGATTGTAAATATGGTAAAACATCAGGTATTTTCCATTTGTCATCATTTTTGCTGTTTACTTTTGCACTTTGTTCGGATTGCTGAAACTGGAATGGTTGGTTTGCCAGTAACAGGCTTTCACCTTTCTGGTATTTGCACTCATTTTGATTGAGATTGGCATGATACGTATAGGTTGAATATGAGACTATTTTTCATTTGAAAATATTTTTTCATGTAATTTAGGTGGATTACCATGTTTTAGAGACTCAGAACGTGAGGTATACAATTCCTTTCTTGCCTCAGGAATTGTTTCTTGACGTGAAAGTAGGTTTTTATCTGGTTGAGCATCGTGACTGCCTTGTCCTCAATCAGCAAGAGTTCACGTTGCTCTTTTTGGTGTGGATGTGCATCAGATGATGGCGGCTGTGACCCGGAAGCCCAGGGAGCAGCCTGAAAGCTTTGGTGGGAACTTTAATTGTGCCGCTTTAACCTGGGGGCAAGTTCTCTCACCACCTCAGTGTTCAGAAAAGCCCGAAGCAAATGTAAGTGAGGGAAATGAGGTGTAGGCCACAAAATGTGGGGAGGAGGAGGTAACCTGGGCTGTCCGGATGGCCAGGGAGGGGTAGCCCAGGGCTCCTCTCTGGGGGCACACGTGCTGGCTGCCCCTCCCTCCCTCCCGGAGTTTGTCCATCAGGCTCGGTCAGGCCCCAAGGTGCAGTCTTTTCCTCGCTGCTCCGCAGCAGCCCCACTGACTGCTTTCCTGCCCGTCTGTATTCAAGTGCCCATAACTTTGGAGGAAAATGACCTTTGGGGTTGAGGTTTTCTCGTGTTTGCTCTTTGTCCACAGGGGCTTTTTTTTTTTAAGGAAACCTTGAAGAGACTCCATCTGCATTTTGAGTTAGAACTATGAGTAAAGGCATTTCTTTTTTATAGAAAGTTGTCCAGATGCTGGGTTATCTGGGGAGGGCAGGGTTGGGGGAGGGTTGATGGTGACAGAAGGGATAATATAGAAGAGGGGCATTTGGTAGATTTTTGGTGTGATTTGAAACTGACTCCTCATTATTAGTCTTGAGAAAGAGACATTTTGGAAAACTTCACAGGAAATTGATTATGATCCCTACAAATCACACTGTATTGGTCTCTTTCTCCTTCATTTGAGGCTGAGCAGCAGGAGATCCCTACCCCCTCTACCCACCCCACCCCCCACCTGATACACACACATTGCTGTTGCTCTGTATTCAGCTTCTTCCCTTCTCTGCTCCTGGTTCCCGCACTTTGCAAGTGGATGGAAAGGTCATTCCCTAGAGAAAGAACTCACCCCTTCCTTGCCTTTCACTCGTCCTGGTCCAGGTTCCTCCAAGTGGGAGGGGTCGGGTCAGGCTCTTTAGCAGGAGGGCCCAGTTGCTGGGTTGTGGTCCATCTGCCCATGGCCCCAGTCAGGCCGCCTCCTTTTTCTGTACAGACAGGCAAAGGCGCTGACGCTATTCTATTCTTCTAAACTGGGAAATGAAATGCAAAACCGACGTTAATGTAACATTATGGTTGAGATTAAATGCACCAAAATCAGGAAATTCAAAGTTATGCTTCCCACAGCAACTATAACTCAGCCTCATCTGGCGTGTGTAGTATTTTGTGTTAGTGCGGATGGTGTTATATGTTAAGACATTAAAGTTAACACCATAAGCAGAGCACAAAATGCTTGAGGGGGCTGAGTTATGATGACTGTGTGAACCGTAAGTGTTCTTGCATAGGCTCTCAACTCCTGGAATAATTTTTCCCCTGCCCATCAGACCAATTATTGCCTTTCTTCTTAGTTATATGTCTGCTTTAGCACATCTCTTCTTCCAGGGTCACTATAAATGAATTCCTCTATTGGTGGCCAGTGATGGGTGGGAATGGGGCAGCCCACTAGGCCCTTTTGTCCTTTTAGTTGCTGCTTCCATAAATGTGGTGCCTCCCCGCCCCCACCCCCCACCCCCCACAGGCTGCAGTTTCCTGGGGGTCCCTCATAGGGATGGGCCTCCCAAGACTCTCACTGTGGCTCCTCACTAGTGCTCCCTGAATGGGAACAAGCATTTGCTGTGTCCGGGTCTTGGCCCTGTTGAAACTTCAAGTGAAAGCCAAACGGCCCTTCTTTATTTGGAGCAGACATAGCAATGTGAAAGTAAAATATACACCTCGGGGAGCGGAGCACTGGTGCAAGTGGCGCTCTCTTGTGTGTTTGGCATAGCAGAGGTTCAATCGAAGTGGGTTTATTTGCACTATCCAGTCTGCTTCTCTACCTTCCCCAGGGTCTATACCTTTAACCTGCCATAGTGCGTAGTTAGGCTCTGGAGTTGCCTGGGGGTGGGACCAGGAACTTTCCTTGGGAAGCGCTGGGTCACTGATAACAAAATCGACCACGTAATTTAGTGCAAATCAGGAGACATTTCCCCCAGCCTGTTATCATCTGGTGGCCTCTCCAGGGCTGAGACAGCTGTTGGAATGCATTTTGTTAGACAGTGGGCTAAGGTTGTTGGTGGGGAACAGCTCTAAAGAATGGGGCCATTGATGAATGGTGAATGAAATCAGGGATTGTAAACTAACAGTGACACTGAGCTGCCTTTTAAGGTTTTTGTTGGACACGACAAAACCAACCAAGTCTGTAAAAGAATAGGGAGGACCTCATGGTAACCACCTTAGAGGCAATGAAAAAGCCTCTTTTTACTCTCTGGATAAAAACTTCAACCTCTATGTTAGATGCCAGGATATAACAACAAGAAATGGTTCCTACCCTCAAGGGGCTCATAGTCAAGGAACATGATAACCACCATCACCTGGGTGAGTACTTGGCACAGTGGGCGCACAGAGCAGGGGAACGGTCAGCCCTGCTTCTGGAGGGGTCGCATAGCTCCCCATTAAGGAAAGTAAAGAGGTCAGAAGTGCCAAGTGGACCCAAGGGCTCTCAGAACTGCTGTAGCAGGAACAAAAGAAGGTTCTCACAGAACGCGCCAGGACCAACTGACTGAAGTCTGGAAAAACTGAGCTGGATTGCAAGGTTGCTGGTGTGGATGCTGAAAATAAGGGAGAGGGAGGATGCAGACTTTGAACTGGCAATTTTTTTTGCTTTTCTTTTCTTTTCTTTTTTTTTTTCTGTGTCACGTGGCTTGCAGGATCTTTCAGGCCCCAACCAGGGATTGAACCCAGGCCCTGAAAGCATTGAGTCCTAACCACTGGACCACCAAGGAAGTCCCAGAATCCAGCCAATGATTTCACCATTTGGCTAGTAGGAGTGTCTGTATCATTAATAGGGTATTTTTCACATTCAAGAACATGAGTGAGACTATGAAAGCTACAAAAGGTTTAAGAGAATTTTATGCAATAAAAGTGTGAGAGGCAGAAGGGTGACGGTCAAATGGAAATATGTAAGCTAAGGCCCTGAGGCATTGTCAGGGAGCTGCCCCAGAAGGTAGCACTGGGCTGCACTGTGAGGTCTCTAGGGAGAGGCAAGGGCTAGGGGGACGACATCACCCCCAACCCCATGCTCCCAGTACTGGCAGTTTGGATCTGAATCTGCTAGGCGTCCCGTGGGAAGACCTCCTTCCACAGACTGGGGAGGTTTATACCCTTCAAACAGATAAATGGCTGGCTGACTTAACACTGAGAACAGAAGGAAGGAGGGAAGGATTAATGAAGAGGCAGGAGGAGAGAAATGACTTGCTACAGACTGGAGAGAGTGGAAGGTGGGGACAAAGTGAGCTGTCCATGTGAGCAGCAGCAACAGGTAACAGCCACAGAAAGAAAGCCGGTGCTTTGGGAAGGAGGAGGGGGAGTGAAATCCTGAGGAGCATTTAGGGTTGGTCTTGGGCTTCACGTCACTTCTCCCTGCCCCCGTCCTGTCTTGTTTTTCCTCTTCCCCTCTGTTGATTACATTTCTTACTTTGTAGACCAGAATCAGTTGTCTGACATGAGGAAAACGGATATTAGGAGATGCTTCCTCCATCTCTGTGTCTTGTTGGGAAAAAGGATCCTGCATCATTTTGATTAAGATGCTTTGGAATGATTATTTTTTATCCCCTTATCCTAGGTGTTCACAATACTTAAAAAGCTCCCACAGTCATACATTTATGTGATGAGTTTTGAGCTCTAGCTGTGGAACTTGAGTCATTGCCTAAAAGCCCGGAACAAGAGTGTTCCCAGATTGACATTAGCCAACCCCACCCCCACCCTCACCCCCAGGCTGGCAGGTCTGCAGCAGAAGGGTGAGCAGGCTAGGACAGGCACAGATGGTTTGTGTGTGTTGAGTACTGCTATGGGCAAAGCTTGGGTAGGTACTGGGAGAATTAGAAAGGAGGGAGGAGGACTCTGGAGGGGAAGTCAAGCATTATGGAAGCTCTTCACTTGAAGTAAAACTGCCTTGGAATGGGCTTGTTTAGACTCTAACTCTCCCGTCTAGTCAAGGTTATGGTTTTTCCAGCGGTCATGTATGGATGTGAGAGTTGGACTGTAAAGAAAGCTGAGTGCTGAAGAATTGATGCTTTTGAACTGTGGTGTTGGAGAAGACTCTTAAGAGTCCCTTGGACTGCAAGGAGATCCAACCAGTCCGTCCTAAAGGAGATCAGTCCTAGGTGTTCTTTGGAAGGACTGATATTGAAGGTGAAACTCCAGTACTTTGGCCACCTCATGTGAAGAGCTGACTCATTGTAAAAGACCCTGATGCTGGGAAAGATTGAGTGCAGGAGGAGAAGGGGATGACAGAGGATGAAACGGCTGGATGGCATCATTGACTCGATGGACATGGATTTGGGTGGCCTCCAGGAGTTGGTGATGGACAGGGAGGCCTGGTGTGCTGTGGTTCATGGGGTTGCAAAGAGTCGGACATGACTGAGCGACTGAACTGAACTGAGCTGTCTATAGTGGCCAGTAGGAGATTGGTCCATGGTAGTAAATGTCTGTTGTGAGTTTCACTGTTCCAGTGCCCTGGTCGGTGTCTAGTCCAGGGGAGGCCCTTCCAGCCAAGGACTTGTCTGGAGGCTAACTTCTAGCAGAGGCTCTCACTGGGAGTTGCTGATGTTGCTGAAAAGAAAGGACGTGGAGAGTCCACAGTAAGGTTGATAAAGCCAGGAAAGGAAGTGTGAATGTTGTTGAGTGGAAGAGAGGAAACAGAAGTAGATGTCGCTAGCCAGTGTTCAAGGGAATGGAAGGGAAGGTGTTCCAAGGGGTTAAATATGGGCAGAGGGAATCCGGTTAGGAGCTATTACTTGAAAGTGGGTTAGTGGGTTGGACTAAGGTGGTGATGGTGGGAATGGAGAAGAGTTTTGTGTTGTAGCCCTTAGATCTGCTGGAAAAGAAACAAGCCTGAGAACCATACTCTTTAGTAGCTCATAGCTTTTTGGGGTACTGGTGGGCTCTGGTTGTCAGTGGTGCTAAGAGATTTGGTGAGGAGTGGAGAGCGGAAACCCGCAGTGGTTATAAACGGAGTGCTCTGCACTGAAGGCCTGTGTCAGGGACGCCTGATGTAGGTGGGCTTAGTAATATAGGCAGTTACTTTACTCCTGTGGTATCTGTTTGATGAACTGTTTGACTGTGTCCTTTGGGAAGTAGGTGGTGATGGTGGATAGGGCGATAATTGGCTGAAAAGCTCGGAATCTTGCTCTACCAATGTGATAAACTGAGGGCCATGGCTTGAAATTGCAGTGTCTGAAATGGAGTTCAGGGACTCTGTATTGATCACAGTCTGTGCTCCCCACCTCTCCCCAGCATTGCTGCTGCTGCTGCTGCTGAGTCGCTTCAGTTGTGTCCGACTCTGTGCGACCCCATAGACGGCAGCCCACCAGGCTCCCCCGTCCCTTGGATTCTCCAGGCAAGAACACTGGAGTGGGTTGCCATTGCCTTCTCCAATGCATGAAAATGAAAAGTGAAAGTGAAGTCGCTCAGTCGTGCCCAATTCTTAGTGACCCCATGGACTGTAGCCTACCAGGTTCCTCCGTCCATGGAATTTTCCAGGCAAGAGTACTGGAGTGGGTTGCCATTGAATGAAAAACCAACTGATCCACTGAAAGGGATTGGTAGCTGGAGATGGAGGAGGCGGGGCTGATGCCTGGGAGGAAGCATGCCATTTTGATAAGGTCTCCTTTCACTAGAGAGGTGAGGTGACCAGAGAAACAATGCCAGGGGCAGGCCTTAGAGGAAGTTCATGGTATTCGTGTGGAGGTGGTGAGGTGTCTCCAGCTTGGGGCCTCAGGCTGTTGTAGGAATTGCTGTGATCCTGCTCTGCATCTGTGGCCAGTGTTGGGCTTAATCAGGCCCAGGGGTATAAAAGAAAGCTCCTGGCTGATGTCTGTAATGAGAGGTCTTCCTTGGAGAGGTATCCAGCCCCACTTTTTGATTCATTTTTCTGGAGAGAGTAGTATGATGAGTGCTCTGTGGGTAGCTGATGCCCTGGGTCTTGATCACATTATTGAAGGGAGCAGGCATTGCCTTGGCAGCAGGACCTCTTGCAAGCTTCCTAACAGAAATGTGTCAGCTTGCTCTACACAATTCTGGGATGTGACATGCCAGCTTTTCCATTGTGGATCTCTGCAGCCAGGAGAATGAAATGTCTGATGGCAGAAGCCAGGCTTGGTTGGCAGATACAAAGGGCTCACCCGAGGAGCTGGAAAGTGGGCCGAGCAAGGGTTTATTCTAAGAGTCAAGAACCCTGGGCTCTGATGTTCTTTTGTCAGTATCTCTGTGATAAGGACTTAGTAACACAGATATTCTAGACTATCCCTTGGCTAACATGTGGTCTGAGAACCAGTGGCATCCCCATCCCCTGGGATCTTGTTAGAAACACGGAATATCAGGCCCTTGTAGTTCAGTCACTTGTTGTTCAAGTTGTGTCTGACTCTTTTGTGACCCCCATGGACTGTAACCAGGCTCCTCTGTCCATGGGGTTTTCCAGGCAGGAATACTGGAGTGGGTTGCCATTTTATTCTCCAGGGAATCTTCCCGGACCAGGGATCGAACCCAGGCCACCTGCGCTGGTAGGTAGATTCTTTACCACTGAGCCACTTGGGAAGCCCGTTATCAGGCCCAGCATTAGATAGAATGTAGTTTGACAAGATGTCAGGTAATTGGAAGTCTGAGAAACACTGCTGTACTCCACCAGTGGTTCTCAAACTTCAACAAGTCTTAGAATTACCTGGAAGCTTTTTAAAACACAGATTGCTGGGCCCACCCTCAGGGTTTCTGATTCAGAAAGTCTGGATTGGAGGCCAGAAACTTGCATTTCTCATAAATTCCCAGGAGATGGGAGTTTATGCTGCCTGTAAGGGAGCGTGCTTTTAAGTCACTGACCTCCTTAGCTTTCCTGTCTATAAAATAGGGCAGTGATGCCTGCCTTATAGAGATATGGATTCCTATGAGCCAGTGTGCGAGAGAAGTGTTCAGGCAACGTGGACAAGATGTCAGCCTGTGTCACTTGCTTACTGGTCAGTGATTTTGAAAATCTGCCGTCATGGCAGCACCACCGTGTGCCTGGCCTGGCTTCTGGCTGTTGGGCACACACAGAGAGCAGGGGATCTGTGAAGCTCCCTTGGGGGATGCTGTCTTCTGTGAAGAGACTAGCGGCCCTGGGACTGTGAATGGGGATTACTGTGCAAGGCTCCCTGAAGCCCAACTAGCCTCTCCGGGCTTCTCTTCTAGTTGCCTGGCCAGAGCCCGCTCGCTGCCTGAGTGGGCCTGGTCTGCCTTGATCACCTGTTACTCAGCCCCACCTCTTCACTCCTGGCTAGTGGGTCTTCAGTGCAATATTTGCATTGATTGGAAAAAATGGACTTTGTCAAACCAAGCCCTTAATTTATCTTTTGTGTTACATAACCTTCCCCACCCTATTGGGTGATTAGCTGAACAGGCTTTGGCTGCTGCAGCACGTGCCCTCGTGCCAGAATATGGACTCTCAACCTCCCCTCAAAGTGAGGTGAACCGAGCAGAGGCTGTTCTATGAGAAGCAGTATAGCAGAGTGCTTAGGAGCAGGGACTCCAGAAATGAACCCTCTGGATCCAAGTCTGGTGTCCACCACCAGTATGCAGTGCAGTATGACCTGCCTTGAGTGAGTTACTTGTACTTTGTTATTGGCAAAATGGGATTAATAATAGTACCAATCTTATAGGACTATTGGGAGGATAAAATATAAGAGCTTAGAACTGTGCCTGGCATGCATGTAATAGCTATATGTGTCAGCTCTTGTTAGGAGAGTTACTACTAATGTTATTTTGACTCAGGGCCTCATAGTAGGCTATTGGGGTACAGCAGGTGTCTGGGAGGCAGGCCCTCCTTCTCTGGGGAGCATAAAGAGAGCCTGCAGGTCCTCTTTCAACATGTAGACGGAGCCACAGCACTATCCGAAGAGAGTTTTTCCCTCCATTAGAATGGTAAGTTGAATTTGGCACCCTTCCACTTCCATGCCCTCCTCTACTGCTGCCCCTGGGGGAGCTCTCCTGCACACAACCTGAGATTTGTTTAAATTAATTCTCTGACAGATGTAGGTATACAGGTAGCTACAAAGAAATCATTTGGTTGTTTGCTGCCCGGAAGGGTCAGCTTCACAGAGGCCACTAATATCAGAAGTTATTTACAATTGAGTATCTGAAGATGTTTAAACTGAGGCTGATTCAAGAGTCATGTGTGTGAGGACACCAGCTTGCTGGTGCTGTTCTACACCCCTGGGTGAGGATGTAGTTTCTAAGATTTTTGGTCTCCTTCATTTATTGGTATTATTTGTTTTTAAAAATTCAGATTTCCGTAAAATCTGAATGATAATTCAGTTTGCCCTCCCCTACCCCACCCCTGCCGCCGTAAAGAACAGCAGTCTCTATTTGCAGCCTCTTTTCTATATTTTAATTGCTTTGGGGTCTGTGGGAATGGGTGAAGACAGACGTGTAGGTGAAAAATCAGCCTTGTACAGCTTCAATTTTTTACCCTTCCTTGTCCTGAAACTTCGAGCATCAGCTCTCATCTGTCAAAGTGTAAATCAGCAATTAAAACCCAAACAGCCAAATGCCAAAGATGACCTGAAGCACAAAGCAACTGACAAACAAGTCCAGACAAATCGACGGGTAATTTATAAGCTTTGCCCTAAAATCTAATTATTTGGCAATTCGAATTTGCAGCCAGCCAGGGCTCGGCAATAAATTTAACCCGCCATAAATTATTTAGGAGCAGGCTGTGGTGTAAATCAAAACCACGAGTGTTTGTTTAAGAAATAAGCTCCTTGTGCATAAAATGTCTTTTTTTCTCCCCCCCAAAGGAGAAACTGTTAAGTCAACTACGGTCCCTTCGTTACCCAGCGCAGCCTGCACTTCTCCCTTCTCCCTCTCAACTTCCCCTCTTCCCTGTGGTCAAGAGGCTCCTTGATCCCTTGGAGAAAGGTCTTGCCTTTGCATGAAACTTTTATCCAAAAATCTTTGCTTGGATAAAATCCATGTTTTCACTAGGTACTGTTTTTTCTGCCTTGTTGTGTGATGATGTTGCTTTTGGATTTTGTCAAACCTTTCTCTGCAGGAGTGCACACTTTTTGGACTTTGAATCAGTGGGTGGAAAGAAGGCATAGATTAGTTGTAAACTGAGGGAATGCCGGAGAAGGCAATGGCAATTGACTCCAGTACTCTTGCCTGGCAAATCCCATGNTTGGCGCTCAGCCTTCTTCACAGTCCAACTCTCACATCCATACGTGACCACAGGAAAAACCATAGCCTTGACTAGATGGAATGGAAAGAATGGAATGATTTCATCTTGTGTTTGTCTCTGAAGGTGTTGGGGCCGGCTCCTCACTACCCCTTGCCCAGGCTCCTAGCACTTCGGAGAGAGGAGACTCATCGCGTTGTATTTGCCTTGTGTCTACACCCAGCCCCTATCTGGTAAATAGTAGGTGCTTAATAGCGTTGGTTTATGACCTGATGATGATGACAGTACAACTTACCTTCCAGGATTAAAAAGGGTAAGATGAGAAGATGTATTTGAAAACGTATAATGAAAAGCATAACCCTGGGTATGTTGCTCCATTAAGATACTTCTCATGGTGTATTGTTTGTCATTTGCTCTTTAGCTGTCTGGTTCACGTACTCCTCCAAAGCAGACCACATCTTATCTCTAAATCACACTCCCACATCTGACCAGGGTCCCGTACAGAGTAGATGCTCAGGTAGTTTAATTGGGTGAAAACATCATACAGAAGTAAGGAATTGTGAAATTGCTATTAGGGCTGGAAAAGAGGGCTGTTAAATACAAACCAGTTCTTCTTTCCTTCATGGTGCTGCCTTTACACAAGCAGACACTCAGCTGTTCCTTTTAAAAAAACTTTGTCCAAGGGGAATGAGGAAATTGAGGGAGGGCAAAGGAGGAAGGGCAGAATAACAGGTTCATGATCCGAACAGCTGCCCCTAGAGGTTGGCACTTAGGGACAGCTTCATAAGCTTCGGGTGGAATGAATGTGATCAGCCAGTAGTTTTGGGGTTCCCTCTCTGATGAAGCGTTTGGCCTACCCTAGGTGTACAGGCTGCAGAGTTTTGTCAGCTGGTACAGACTGGAGGTCCTCTCCCATGAATGGGCTGTTGAGAACAGTGCTTTGAGGTTCTGGGCTTGTCTGGGCAATATGGAAAGGTTAGAAGTAGCTAAATGAGGTCCTTTTTGTTCTAAGTCCCCAAAGGGTCTTCTATCAGAAGTTCTTCTTTTGCATCTTCCGTGGCTAAAAAGAATATGCCAGTGTGTAAGGTCGTCGTTATAGTAGCTGGTGGTGGTGCTGAGGTAGGACCCCTGCAAAGTCATGTTCTGAGATTGGCCTTGGTCTTGGTCTTGGACAGAAGGCTTGGCTGATGGCCAAACAATGTTGGAGAGGTGTTTAGGATAGGTCCAATCTGCTGCATGCTGGCCCGCAGACATTTCAGTGGGGTTACCCCTCTTCATACAGAGCCAAGGCTGACTTGTTCCCCCTCTCTGGGAGGGTGGTTTTGAGTGTGAGCACTTAGGTTGGCTCTGTTTCCCCAGGGGCGAGGAGGCCAGGGGCAGGAAGGATTGAGCTGCAGTAGGGAAACCCAAAGGCCAAGTTTTAAGAGATATCTACTGGGAATGCTGACTCGGTGCTGGTCAGAGCGGGAGCTGAAGCGCTTACTATTTTACAATAAATACTAATAAAATTCTAGATCTATAATAACATTTCAGATCTCTAAAACAAACCATGTGCTTGTAAAAAAGTGGAAAGAGATCAACTTTAAGCCATAAATTCTTGGTAATAGAGGGTTTTTTTCCTATTTATGTTTGATAGATATTTTTGTTTCCAGAGGAATGTCAACTCCTAATTTCATAATGTATCATGGGCTTAAGAAAATTGAATTTAATAAAAGCCAGAGATGAATGGCATCCTTAAAGGTCCCAACACTTGTCTTTATTAGCAGGACAAACTGCAGGTCTCCAAACACTGCTTCTCTCCAAATGAAAGTTTAAATGAAAAGTACAGTTGTGTCACAGGTTAAATTTCATTGTGGGCCCAGCTAACATTGTTAGTGAGGAGCTGGCTGTATTTGTTTCCTTAGACACCAGGGCTGCCCAACCCACCAGGCTGTGGAGCTCTTTCCGTTGGAGAAGTGTTTCTTCTACTGAGTGGCAGAGGAAGGGTATATCAGAAACGAGCCTCACTCAGAGGAGCCCCACCTCAGAGTTAGAGCCTGGAAATACTGGGTATCTGATTTTTCAAGGGGACCAGTGTGTACCTTGTATGTGTGTGTGTTTTGTTTTTCAGAGCCAAGTTCTCCTCTCTGGCCTACCTTGTGGTACTCTGGGAGGAGAGGCACCACTTAGTTTAAGCAGCAGCCTGGGCCTCCTCTCCGCCCCTCCTCTGCCTCAGTCTTAATTTTTCCGCCCTTCCTGTCTCTAGGGGCTCCTGCCAGCTTCCCCATACTTGAGGCAGCCCAGGGAACCCAGGCAGCCAGAAGCTTTGAATTTCTCTGTCATGAAATCTGGCTGCCTCGGTTTGGCCTTCAGTCCTGCTGTGATCTGTTGGATAAAGATGCTTGAAAAACGAATCCCATAGAGCAGGTGTGTTTGGTGGGGAGACTCCAGGCTGCCCTGGAATATCAGGGAGACAAGCCATTTCTCCTTCCGTCTCCCCACTCATCCATTTCCTGAATGCAGTCAGGTGTCAGTGGCTTCTGTGTTGTTTCTCTGGGCTGTCCCTGGAGAGAACCAATTTGCCTTGATTTTAGTGATGCTGGAAAGGTCCTCAGCAGAATGGGTGACCTGGGGAAAGGATGCCACTGGAGCTGACTGCGGGGGCCACTGAGTGGGCAAAGCCCCCCTCCTGTCTCTGCAGTGGAGGCCTCTTTCACATGCTAATTTTACTCGGAGGATTTTGCTTTTATTTATTTTTTTTATTATTTCCTATTTGTCTCTTCCAGATGTTTTCAGGGCAGTTTTTTTTTTTGTGTGTGTTGTAAACTAATTCCATTCATGTTTTAAAAATTTATGAAAGCACTAATAAAAATGTCAAAGTGGTAAAAATGTTAGCTTTTCCTCTGCTTTGATTAAATTTTGCAAACTGTTTTTGAATATTAAAAAGCAATAATTTTTTTTATTCTCTCTCCTGGCTTCCCCTCGTCTCTCCGGCGCGTGCGTGCTCTCTCCAGCCCTCTCCCCCTGCTCTGGCGTGTTCCTCCCTTCCCAGGAGCGATATATGAAGCGGGCTGCACAGTCGGCATGCTGCAAGCCTGTTTGCACACCAGGACCTTGGTGCTGTGCATCTCTATTAAATAACGGAGACAAATTAATCTTAGAGACACCAAACAAATTGTCACTCCTCCTCGTTCTCTTCCATTACGTTCCAGCGGACTGGGAAGGGCTGGCTAAGCGATTGGGTTATGGGGGGGCTGACGCTGAGGGGTGGATGCACTGCCTGAGAGAAAGGTGGGAGGCACTAGCTCTTAATATTCTTACTCAGGTTTCTCCTCTTCAGTATCGTCTTTAGCTCCTTTGACTTTATTTACTGCTTATCTTTCTTTTTTTCCTTTTTGTAAAAGCTAACGAAACTCATTGGCTCTGTTTAAACTTCATGCACAGAGGTCTGTGCATTAGTCTGATGGCTGGTTATCTGTGTGGCTGGAGACTTAGGCCCCTTCCAGGGAAGGGACCCAGGCAGGAGGAAGGGGGTTCTCCTTTTAGGGGCTGGAATGATCAGACCCCTGGTGGAGAACCAGGGGTGGGGGGAAACAGGGCCAGATGGTCCCACTGTGTCCTTCCCTTTCCCAAAGACTGAGGATGGAGTGTCTGTCGGGTCCCTGGAAACTGTGAGGATGTTAACTGTGGGAGGGTCAGGATTATAACTGAGCTGGCATCTTCTCACTCAAAGTCTTCAGTTTGACCTGGCAGGAGCTAATGAGTCCAAAACACTCCCCCATTCTTGATTCGGAGCTCTTTGAGATGGTTAGTTTAGGAAAAAACAACTGATTCTTCCTTTTCTGTGCCTTTGCCATTCCAGGAAATCATCGAGTTCCCCATCCTGAAGCTAAATGGCCGGACCATGGAGATTGAGTCTACCTTTCACATGTATGTCCAGCCCGTAGTCCATCCACAGCTTACTCCCTTCTGTACAGAGGTAAGGGCCCTAGCTAGCGGCAAGTGCTGCTGGGACAGGAGCTTGGGGATCGTTGGTGCTCTATACTGGCTGCTTAGGGCAAGCATAGGTCTTCTCAGTGGTTAAGGCAGGTACACATTGGGCCCAGCAGTTGGCTTTTTGCAAAGTCTGCCACTCCCCTTGGATCACTGTGGTCATTGGGGAACCCAGGGAGAGTAGTGAGTCACTCTTCCCTGTAGTGATTCCCGGCTTCCCTGATGCTTTCCCTTCCTCGTTATCCCTACCTTTCCTGGTAAACCAGGCACTTGGAGTCTAGGAGTCGGGTGGTGCCTCTAGGGTTCAGCTTCTTTTCAGTTCCATTTCCCCTTAGGGTCCTTGGCAGGAGGTGAAGATTTCAGCTTCGTGGTTATGTTGAGGCTTTTGTAGCTGTCTGGTGATGTTATTCTGTCCTTGAATGAAGTGGTGCTCTGTGAAGCATTGATGGAATTTGTGGGAAGCACAGCACTATCACTAAGGAAAGAGATGGGCGGTCCAAGCGGGGTATGAGGACAGCATGGCCAAAGCGAAGATGCTTCTGTACTTGGCCACCTTGCCAGCAGATTAGTGTGGCCCTATTTTGTGGATTTTGAAACTGGGACTGAGATCTTGGCACTTTCTAGGGGCTCAGAAGAGCCATTGGCAGAGAGGAGGCGCCCCAGAAGAGTTTGGCTCTCAGGACTGTATGAAGAAGCCTTTTGTGGCTGCTTTTCCTTGTGGTGCATCGTGTTACATGCTCTATGCTGGGGTGGTGGAATCATGGGCCAAGTGTGTGTGGTAGCAGAGGTCCTAGGAAAACGTGAAAGCNGTTTCTCCTCTTCAGTATCGTCTTTAGCTCCTTTGACTTTATTTACTGCTTATCTTTCTTTTTTTCCTTTTTGTAAAAGCTAACGAAACTCATTGGCTCTGTTTAAACTTCATGCACAGAGGTCTGTGCATTAGTCTGATGGCTGGTTATCTGTGTGGCTGGAGACTTAGGCCCCTTCCAGGGAAGGGACCCAGGCAGGAGGAAGGGGGTTCTCCTTTTAGGGGCTGGAATGATCAGACCCCTGGTGGAGAACCAGGGGTGGGGGGAAACAGGGCCAGATGGTCCCACTGTGTCCTTCCCTTTCCCAAAGACTGAGGATGGAGTGTCTGTCGGGTCCCTGGAAACTGTGAGGATGTTAACTGTGGGAGGGTCAGGATTATAACTGAGCTGGCATCTTCTCACTCAAAGTCTTCAGTTTGACCTGGCAGGAGCTAATGAGTCCAAAACACTCCCCCATTCTTGATTCGGAGCTCTTTGAGATGGTTAGTTTAGGAAAAAACAACTGATTCTTCCTTTTCTGTGCCTTTGCCATTCCAGGAAATCATCGAGTTCCCCATCCTGAAGCTAAATGGCCGGACCATGGAGATTGAGTCTACCTTTCACATGTATGTCCAGCCCGTAGTCCATCCACAGCTTACTCCCTTCTGTACAGAGGTAAGGGCCCTAGCTAGCGGCAAGTGCTGCTGGGACAGGAGCTTGGGGATCGTTGGTGCTCTATACTGGCTGCTTAGGGCAAGCATAGGTCTTCTCAGTGGTTAAGGCAGGTACACATTGGGCCCAGCAGTTGGCTTTTTGCAAAGTCTGCCACTCCCCTTGGATCACTGTGGTCATTGGGGAACCCAGGGAGAGTAGTGAGTCACTCTTCCCTGTAGTGATTCCCGGCTTCCCTGATGCTTTCCCTTCCTCGTTATCCCTACCTTTCCTGGTAAACCAGGCACTTGGAGTCTAGGAGTCGGGTGGTGCCTCTAGGGTTCAGCTTCTTTTCAGTTCCATTTCCCCTTAGGGTCCTTGGCAGGAGGTGAAGATTTCAGCTTCGTGGTTATGTTGAGGCTTTTGTAGCTGTCTGGTGATGTTATTCTGTCCTTGAATGAAGTGGTGCTCTGTGAAGCATTGATGGAATTTGTGGGAAGCACAGCACTATCACTAAGGAAAGAGATGGGCGGTCCAAGCGGGGTATGAGGACAGCATGGCCAAAGCGAAGATGCTTCTGTACTTGGCCACCTTGCCAGCAGATTAGTGTGGCCCTATTTTGTGGATTTTGAAACTGGGACTGAGATCTTGGCACTTTCTAGGGGCTCAGAAGAGCCATTGGCAGAGAGGAGGCGCCCCAGAAGAGTTTGGCTCTCAGGACTGTATGAAGAAGCCTTTTGTGGCTGCTTTTCCTTGTGGTGCATCGTGTTACATGCTCTATGCTGGGGTGGTGGAATCATGGGCCAAGTGTGTGTGGTAGCAGAGGTCCTAGGAAAACGTGAAAGCAAGATCAAACCAGTCAATCCTAAAGAAAATCAACCCTGAATATTCACTGGAAGGACTGATGCTGAAGCTGAAGCTCCAATCCTTTGGCCACCTGATATGAAAAACTGACTCATTTGAAAAGAAGCTGATGCTGGGAAAAGATTGAGGGCAAGAGGAGAAGGGGGCAACAGAGGATGAGATAGCATCACTAACTAGCATCACTAACTCAATGGACCTGAGTTTGAGCGAACTGTGGGGGATAATGAAGGATGGGGAAGCCTAGCGTGGTGCAGGTCATGGGGTTGCAAGGAGTTGGACGTGATTTTGCAACTGAACAACTAGCATTTTGGGTGAGAGTACATTAGAGACTTTGTGCCATCATCCAGGGACCTGCTTTCTCCATATGAGTGAATCAGGAGGACAGAAGTTCTCAAGTAATCCCCAAACAATCCCTTTGGTGTGGAGGGGGTGGGGAAGTGCCTGCCTGTGCTGGCTGGGGAGCTCAGTGGTCTCTGATACTAACTTAGCCCAGATATGAGGTCTTGAGCTCCTGGCCTGATGCCAGTGCCCCAGGTGGGCCTTTTGTTGTAGGTATCCATCTGCCAAGGTGTCTAGTCTCTCAAGCCTTTTGTTGTTCCAACCAATGATAATGAGGCTCTTGTTTCTACTGGGGACAACTTTTCTCCCCTCATTCCCCTGGGAATTACCTGTACCACTAGGGGGCACTAATCTGTCCCGTTTCCCCCTTTGGGGAAAAAATCGTCACTGTAATGATGATGAAAACCCCCTTCCTTATGGGAAGGGAAGGGAAGGGAAGACTTTTCCTGGAACTAGCCAGGTTCTTGAGCCCTTGATTGGCCTGAAAGTGTAGTGTCCCCTTATCTTTTCCTTCCTCCTTTCTGTGTGCGGCCTCCACCTTGGGGGCCTCCAGTTCCAGCTCACTGCCTGAAGTCGACTGGCAGGCCTAAATTGGGGGAAGCTAGTACTTGTTTATGGGTGGAACGGAGCATTGCTGGAGCTCAGCTCTGGGCAGGAGCGACGCTTGAGGATATTGGGAAATCGGGGTTTTTCAGAGCAAAGTTGCTACTGCTTCTCTTTTGAGGGAGGGGAGAAGGGATTGCAAGACTCTGATGAGAAATGTTTCTTTTTTCTGGAAAGTCTCACCGAGGGACACGCATACATGATTTGGAGGGTAGCGGGCTTGGTGGCATAGGATCCTCCTTATGAAGCCTGCTCTGAAGCGAGGCTGTGACTGTGCTATAGGCATGGATTCTGCCATCCTCTCTCAGGCTCCCAGAGCTCAGAACTCCCCCTGGCCTGGCCCCTGCTTTTTCATCCAGCCTCAGATCTCCCTGCTTCGCCTCCTCCTCACTTTCCTCAGTCCATCTCTACACACGATGATCCTTCTGCCTGTGTGCCCCGCCTGCCCTCCTGCTTGTCCTCCAGCACTCTGCTCAGGGTCACCTTCTCTGGGAAGCCTTCACCGAGCCCAGGCTGGGCTGTGCTCAACCTGGCATAGCACCGTCAGATACGTTACACTGCAGTCATTTGTCCCTCTCCCCACTAGACTGTGAGCTCCTTGATGGCAGAAACTAGATGTGACCCCTGTCGGTCCTATCCTTAGGGCCTGGCACCAAGTAAAAATCCATGTTCCTCAAGTGGCTGGTGTCAAGGAGTTTTTCTACCACAGCCTGCCTCCCCCCAGGGTAGCTGTACTGCTCACTGCTCTTTGAGTAAGTAACATCTTCTTTGGAAAACCTCAGGTCACCTAGATATCGCCCTGTCTTCACACTAGATGGCCTGTAATGCCAAGGGAGGGACAGACACAGGATGGGGCTGTCCGTCCGATACCTCATCCAGTCTGGCAGAATGTGCCTTTGGGACAGGGAGGGGTGAGATCATTCCAGCCACAAGGAATCTCATTGCTAAGGGTAAGGAACAACCCCAAACCTCCAGATTTTTCTAAGTAGGTCCTCTGGGAGGATTTTCTCTCTTGGACCAGAAGTTTTATTTCTAAAGAACCCTGGCCATGTGTGTGCATGCACAAGCACATACTTGTGTTAGGAGAGAGACAGGCAGAGTGCTGGGCAGCGAGAAGAGGGGTCCTGCCTTGAGTGAATCTGCAGCCTGCATGCAGACCCTCTCACTGCTCTGAGTGATGAACATGTCATTAGCCTTCTTGAGGTCCTTTCTTAGTCCCAGCTGATAGGCTGCCTGGAGATGTTCTGACAGAAACAGGATGAGGGTGTGTTTTCTTCCTTCCCAAGCCCTTTCCTACCACCTCTAGAATCCACTCCAGCTCATTACGTCTCTGCCTGTAGCAGCTGGGCTGCTGCACAGTCCCTGACCACATGCAGTCCTTTTTGTTATTGTTGTCACTGTGGAAAAAAAAAAAAACTAGGGAAAAATACCCATTTTGCTAAATGCCAGTAAAGGGCTTTGTCTTGCACCTGTACTTGTAAAGGGTGAGATTTATTGGTCTCTTTGTCTGAGGAGAAAGAGTGGGTCTGATTATCAGATTGCACACCAGAGACAAGTGCTTATGTAATCAACAGACTGTCTTGGTGTCAGAATACGATTGTGCTAGAGATAAACTGGGAAGGGAGAAAGCACTGGACGCTGACATGCTATTGGCAGCGAGCATCCAGGGCTGCTTCCTGTAGTTGCCCGTATTTACGAACGAGGAAGCCCACTCGTCCCCAGAAGAGCTCTGGTGCGGGTAGGGGATCTCAGTCACCAGTCACGTTATCAGTCAGGGTCAGAAGCCCCTCGCCTTGTGGTTTCTGAGTCTGGGGAAGCGGGAGTTAATCTGTAATCCCTCAGTGAAAGGAGCCACAGAGCACACATTAATCCTTCCTCTCACCTCTCCTGCTTTAAGTGGTTAAGGTCTCTGAGCTCTGTTTAGCCTGTGAGCCCTGGTTCTCAGCTTAATAAATACTTGGCTTTGCTCTACTACCTTTCATTGTGAGAATGTGAAAGCTTTTTACAAACATATATTAACTCAAGTGGGAATGGGCTTAAATAGCAGCGTGAAAGATTTAGGTTAGGCCTAAGGTATCACTTCCCAGTATGTATTTTATTATATTTTCTCTCTTCCTCATAGTTTCTGGTATGCCTTATAGGTTGTCGGTATCAGGTATGGGGATTGACTTCTTAAATTTCACCCTCCACCATCTTCATCGAGTGCCTTGACAGAGCTGATCAGATGTGGTCCACTGTTGGAGGCATTAATGCAGGGGAGCGAGGCCTGTTCCTGAAAGGATCTCAAGCCCCTGTGTCTCTGGGGGTTGAGTTCAAGTCCCTTAGCTGTAAGCTGTCAGCCATGCCTTGGACCACAGGCGGTTTGGGAAGCATGGAGAAAGGGAGGAAGCCAAGCTCACTAGGTTCCTCCCAGGCTGATGATTCTAGGATTGCTGACCACTGCGGGGAAGTGTGAGAAAGCCCCAGAATTGTGGAGGCCATCCGCACCCCTGCACCCCACGGTGACAGGAGGCAGGCCTAGTCTTTGGTGAGAGACCCCACAGGTCAGCACCTCGGTAGTTGTTTGCGATGTTGTGCTTTTCCTGGGACCTAGGGCAGGTGCTGATGTCAGTCCCATCTCCAAGGAGTGAGGGTTCTTGGCAAGGATGCTGTTGGTCTCCTGTGTAAGAGGGGTTTTCTGGAAGCCCTTCAGAGTTCATCTGAGTGACACTTGGTGGGAGCCAAGAGGAGGAGACCCAGCCTTGCCTCGGGAAACAGACTGGACACAAGACTGTGAGCAGACCCTGGGGCTTTCCCTGACAAGTGGCTGTGTGCCCTCTTTTCCAGGATTGTCCTGATCCAAAGCCCCAGCGCCAGGCTTGGGGATGTGACTCAGCCCTAGGTGAACCTAGCAGGAGAGAAGCTGGGCGAGAAAAGGCAGTAGTGGGCACAACCAGTCATCTGGCTGGGGGACCTGGAGTTGGCAACAGGCCTGCTCCAGACCCTGCCGAGACAAAACGCAGGGCTCTGCCNAGCCCTAGGTGAACCTAGCAGGAGAGAAGCTGGGCGAGAAAAGGCAGTAGTGGGCACAACCAGTCATCTGGCTGGGGGACCTGGAGTTGGCAACAGGCCTGCTCCAGACCCTGCCGAGACAAAACGCAGGGCTCTGCCTGCTCAGTGTGGCTCTGGGTGCCGACTGGACTGGGCCAGGACCGGGCTGCCAAGGACTCAGATTCCATGATGGCCGGGTTGTCATGCCTTTCTTCACTGCTGGATCCCTGCTTGCTTGAGTGGGGTCCAGCCTTTCCAGCAGTAGGTGCTGACTGAATGGAAGAAGTCTCAGCACTCCACGATGAAAGCCACAAACCTGGGGCTCTTCCCCACCCCCACCCGAGCCCTCAAGGGATCACCTTTTCTTCTCTTTGGCTCAGGCCCTCCCTCTGCTGGGCAGTTCTTTGGTCTTCCAAGCAAGGAAAGGGTGTGGAAATGCCAGCCGGGTGGGCATGCTGTGGGTTAAAGCCTCGCAAAACAACAGTGTAGTTAATCTTTCTAATTTATTTTCCTTTTAGACCATGGGAAGTCTGTAGGCAGCAGCTGTTACCCAATTAAAATACAGATTAATATAAAAACAGTTTCTGGAATATAAAATAGAGTGGCTGTGTCCTTACACTTCCTTAAAATACCACCTAATAATGACTTGATGAACTACAGAAACCCACCTAGAGGAACTCAGCGTTCTTAAAATGAAAATTTCTTCCCTAAAAGGTGTGTATTACCATTCCGTGTAAGTCGCTATGAGAAAATAACCTTCCCTCTTAGAGCCAGCGATTTGTGTGAGTTGGGTATTTGGTATTCATTACACATAATTATAGTTTAATTGGAGTTTAATCCCCACCCCCCACACTTAAAAAAAAAGAGAAGTTTCCAAGCAGGCTTGAGATGCTACTCTGTCTGGAAGTGGCCGGGGGCATGCTGGCCATGGTGATTTCCAGCTGGGTCCATGTCTGTGCAGGGGCCTCCTGCTGCAGGCCCTGAAGGCAGCCTCTCTAGTCTGTACTTGAGGGATATTTTCCACTTCAAAATAAAGCAGACCAAAGCACCAAGCTGATTTGAACCTAGGCCTGACCTGGGTGGAGCAGAGGCCCTTGTGTGAGAAATCCTCTAGACTAGGTTTGTAGGTTTTTTCCCTCTGCTGAAGGTTCCAATTTCCTGCTTGGCCAGCTAGTATCAAGGGCCCAGGAATACAGGGTGAAGGGTGGATGCCTGGGGGGCACCCCAGCCCTTCACTGGTACAGAGGGGGAAGTACTGGACATCGAGGCTCAGAGAAAGGGAGACTTGGAACTAGAGGCGCTGGTCCCGTGTGCAGGCATTCCCTGAGTTCTGCAGGAACTCCTAAGGAGCCTGGAGGTGAATTTACTTGGACTTCCCAAGTAGCTCAGCTGCTAAAGAATCTGCCTGCAGTGCAGGAGACCCTGGTTCGATTTCCAGGTCAGCAAGTTCCCCTGGAGAAGGCATGGGCTACCCACTCCAGTATTCTTGGGCTTCCCTGGTGACTCAGACAGTGAAGAACTCACCCGCAATGCGGGAGACCTGGGTTCAATCCCTGGGTTGGAAAGATCCCTCAGCCAACATGAAAACTAAAGCCTTGATAGCTTCCTTGATGGCTCAGAAGGTAAAGAATCTACCTGCAATGGGGGAGACCTGGATTTGATCCCTGGGTTGGGAAAATTCCTTAGAGGAGGGCATGGCAGCCCACTCCAGTATTCTTGTCTGGAGAATCCCCATGGACAGAGGAGCCTGGCGGACTACTAGCACAGTAATTCGGGAGGAGTTATTGTACCTACTGAATACAAAAGATGTGTAAAATCAGATTTTCTGCAACATGAAAGCTGAAAACAGTTCTGAGACCCAGCCCGTGCCCCCATCTCGGGGCAGGAAGTTGTGGGAGTACGTGATCCCCAAGGCTTCTGCCAGGTTTGGAGCCTACAGCTGTGCAGGTCAGAGGCTTTTACTGTAGAAGGAGGAAAACAGAAAAGACTCCAGTCCAGCTTTGAGTCCCTGCGTCCCCGGTTTCCACCCATAGGCTATTTCTCTTTCCTTTCAGCTTACCGGGATTATTCAAGCCATGGTGGATGGTCAGCCAAGCCTGCAGCAAGTGCTAGAGGTAGGTTGAGTGACCTTTAATTCCTGACCTCTGACCCCTTCCTGCTGCCTTCCTCTCCCTCCCCTCCTGAGAATGTAGCCGTGTAATTTGACTATGATTATGGCTTGATTAGAATAACATTTGCTGTCACATCAGTGACATGCTGTTGAGAGTATTGAACCATTGATCTGTCATCTCCAGCTGTTCCCGTCAGGGTTACTGACAAGATGTCCGCGCGCCCCCGGGAGCCGGTGGAGGCCCTGCCTGCTCGCAGCCTGAAGCTGTTGCTGGCCGGTGGCTCCGGTGACTATCGGGCAGCCTGTGCCGGCCGGCGGCTGGGAGCAGGGGAGCTGAGCTGCAGCGCTGCGGGCGGCCCCGGGGACTGGAGGTGTTTTTGTTTAGCTTTAGTGTTGGCTTCCTGTGGCATGTGAGCACTTCATTAACTCACCCAGAACTCCCCAACGATGGCTTTTGTTTGCTGTCAGCTCCTCCAGGGGGTGCGGCCGGCTCGCCTGCCCCACTGCAGCTTGCCGCTGGATGCATTGTGCCTGTCAGGGGTGCGGAGGCTGCACTGGGTAATGATTCCTAATCAGAATAATTACAACAATTGCCTATGTGAGGAAAATCAAATTAAAGGCTTTAGAACCCTTGGCAGAGACCACACTTCTGGGATGTTCTCCTTGGGGAGCTGGAAAAGGTTAAGATGCTGCTTCTCGTGCTCCAGCCTGAGGGAGTCGGGAAGCCGTGCTTGGCCTCAGCTCATCTCCCACCCTCGCTGGCCTGGGGTTTTCAGAGAGGGAGAGAGCCCCCCCTCGCAACTTCCTTCTCTAGGGGGAGGGGAGAGGAGAAAAAGCCTGTGGATCGCATTAGGTGCTTCATTTATCCTTAAAAGCAACCCACTCCAGTGTTCTTGCCTGGAGAATCCTGGGGACAGGGGAGCCTGGTGGGCTTCCGTCTATGGGGTCGCACAGAGTCTGACACGACTGAAGCGACTTAGCAGCAGCAGCAGCAGCAAGAGCAACAAGCCCCAAGCTCTGCCCCGATCACAGGAGCAAGCCGTGTGTCTGGGAGGACAGCAGAGCACACCTATGCTGGAGGGAGTAGGGTGGTGGCAAGGAGGAAGATCTTTTTCTTGAGCCCAGAGGGCCTGACCCATGGAGGAGAGAAATGCAGACTGAGTTTCCTGGGGCTCCTCAGGGTGGAACTAGGGCCAGAGAGACAGGTCTAGGCTCACCCAGCGGCCGAGTGTTTCCGGTCCCAGGGAGTATGCAGGCCCAGGCTCTGTGGCTGATCAGGCTCTTGAAGGATTGGGAGAAGATGAGCTCTGAGGTGTCTCCCAGCCCCACTGACCCTCTTCTTGGGTGGGGAGATTCACTCTTATGACTAAGGGGTCTCCTCAGCCTGGACTGCTCTCTCCAAGACCAGACTCAAGGAGAAAGAGGGGACCCTTCCGTCCCTGTCTTCCAGCCAGCATCCCAGAGCGAGGCCAGGGGACAGGCAGCTTTCCCCTGGAGTGTCTCTGGCTGGGATCTTGGGAGGAAGATGCTTTTTCTGGGCCAGCACCAAACCAGGGCTGTCGAGGTTATGGAGTTTTCTCCTGAGTGGTGCTGGTTGAGGGGGAGGTTGATCATCAGGAGGCTTTCTCCCGCTGACCCCGAGCCAACCCTGAAACAGGGTGCTCAGAGGAGTCTGCGTCTCACCCAGTCTCAGTGTACTTTGTGGGTGAAGAGGGGAGATTGCTCGCATTGAGGGAGCCTCTGGGGGCTCGAGGAGACCAGACTAGGCTCCGCTTTTTCCCATGAGCCCTGAGCTGGTTAAAGAGCTGAGGAGCTAGTTCCCATCCTAACCAAGGCCTTGAGCAGATGGCCGGATGGGTGTTTGTTCAACATATTTGTTCTTGCCGATCTCAGACTGGGCTTCTCCACACCTTTAGTAGCCGGGAAGGCTGGCTACTGCGGGTTGTCTTGGTGGTCCCTCCAACCATCTCTCCATTCAAACAGAGAAGGGAAGGAAAAGGACAGGCCTGATTCCAAATACATGACTTCCTTGGATAGCCTCGTAGCAGAAGCTGTTCACTGAATACCTGCTGCATGAGTGAATGGCTTTGGCCCTAAGCTTCCAAGGAGCAGCGAGTGCTTCCCATGGTAGAGGCCTGGTCTTGCTGGGCGTTGCCTCCTGACAGTCCTGTCCTGTCCTGCTCTCTTTTCCAGGACCATTGTGCAGGAGTTGGGGCGTTGGGGAGCCCCCTAGCAGGTGGGGCACTTACCTTGGGGATTTAAGGCCAGTGAACCGGAGCAAGATTAGCTGATTTAGGGAGCTCCAGGTTTGCCTTACCTCTTTTCTTATGTAATGTCTTCCTAATTTTCTTTAGGTCACCCTAGGGAAAGGATGCATGTGTGCATGCATGTGTGTGTGTGTGTGTGTGTGTGTCCATGCAAGGGCTGGGGCCAGAGTGGCCTGGGAGACACACATTCAGCAGTGGGAGGTCCAGAGTGTAGCTGCTGGGGAGACGCTTGCACTGAAGAGGATGCTCTGGGCTGCAGACTGTGAAGAGGGTCTGTAGAGTCTGGCCCTGATGTCCCAGGAGATAGGGCTGCCGTGGCCATGAAACTGCATGGGACCCTTGGCCCTGCTCCAGGGCTGCTCAGCTGGGCCAGACCTCCAGAGCCTCTGAGGATCCAGGAAGCCCAGGGTTATTATAGGCTGTCCATTTCCTGCTGGGCACACAGGCCTTCACAGTCTGGCCTCCCCCAGCCTCAGTTCCTGCCCTTCCTTTCAGTCACTGCAGAACTCCAGTCACATTCCTTCTTACTCATATCTCAATCAAGAGATCGAGAAGGGACTCTGCTGGGTTAGGGATTAGGACAGTGAGTAAGACACCTAAGAGCCCCTGCCGTCATGGTGCTGATAGTCTGGTGGGAAAGGCAGACTTTAAACAGTCAGTTGCTTCTCAGACGCAGAATGTCTGTGCCTTTGCCTCCTGTCCTGTGTTCCAAGCTGTCAGGCAAACTCAGCCACCCAGCCATGACTTCAGGCATCTTTATGCAGCCTTTCTGACGCCTTTCCCTGTGAAAGGTGGGGCTGGCCTCCACCTCTTCTTGGTCCGATGGCATCCTGGATGCTTCTCGATTGATGCCTCTGTTATATTGTATTAAGATGATCTGTCTTCCTCCCCTTCCCAGCCTACTGTCTATTTTTAGGTAGGCATTTAATCCATTATCACATATAATTCACAAAACAACCCTGTAAGGTTAGTCATCCTACCTCGTTTTATAGATGAAGGAAACTGAAGTTCAGAGGGGTTAAATGACTTTTAAATGACTTCCCATCAGTGACACAGCCAGGATACGTAAGAGCCAAGGTTAGAACCCAGATGTGTCTGATTTTCCAATCCCGAGTTTCTAACGACTGTGCGATATAGCCTTTAAAAATAATCCCCCTGTGTGAGTGGCTCAGCAGTGTGATCTGCTCCACTCTTGCCCCATGCCTGAGATCTTCTGAAAAGTAGGCACTGCTTCGTGAATGCTTTATGATAATTCTCTCGTTATATACTGATTTTAGTATTTGTACTTGCAGTGTGAGTGCAAATAATAAAACGGATCCAAGGGATGAAGGGGAAGAAAGACTTAAAGTGTGTTTAGGAGCAGTTTCTTTCCCTGTCTAGGAATTGAGCTCAGCCTTCAAAAGATTCTGCTGAATTTGAATCCCCAACCAGGAGGAGAAAAATACAGCTTCTGGGGCCAGTTAATGAATTTCTAGGGACTGGAGCAGGCTGTGTGCTCCCAGTTGTCAGAATGGGGCTACAGCCCAGCAGAGGAGCCTCTTCTGCTAGCCTCTTGGTGAAAGTTAACTTGGCCTTCATTTGGAGAATAAGTAAATTAATACATTTGGCTAGTAAACATTTGGTGGGAGGGTGGAATGACTAAACAAGCGAACGATCCTCTGGAGTTCCCTGCTTGGGGGCCTGCTTCCAGCCTGTTCTCATGGTTCAGGCCAGCCTGTGTCTGTGCTAGGCAGTACCTTTGTTTGAGGACCAGAGGTATTTGGACTGACCTACTGGCTTCTGTCCTTATTCTGTCCAGGGTGGGCTGCCAGGCTCTGGGAGAGTGGAGGGGCTCCCTGCCCCCACCCCCACCCCTCCAGCACTTGGGCTTGTGGGCTCTGCCTGCAGGGATCATCCTGCACGGGCCTCCATAGTTCTGAGCCAAGGCTGAGAGCCCAGAGTGGAGCTGTGGTAGGATAAGATTACAGTTTTCTCCTGCTCTGATTACAAGCAGCTTATCTGCCTTTCACTGTTGTGGCTCTTCAGAGACTCAGGAAGAAAAAAAAAAAGGAAAATCTCATCTGTTCTTGTTGTGTACTTTTCAGAGGGTCGATGAGTGGATGGCGAAGGAAGGCCTCTTAGATCCAAACGTCAAGTCAATTTTTGTCACCTGTGGAGACTGGGACTTAAAAGTCATGTGAGTATGAGCAGGACTCCTTTGCTGACAGGGCTTGGAACCTGCGGGACCAGGTTTTGCCTTTCACGGTCTCAAGTGCCCCAGCCTGCAGGGCAGCTGGGGCAGGCAGTCTTTGGATCTGGGGGCTGCCTGGGCAGAACAAGGGCTGGGAGCTCTGCCTGCTGCCTCTGGGTGGACCTTTCCAGCCCTGCTGTTGCCTTCTTACCTGTGCTGGGAGAGCTCTTCCTGTTGTGGGCTGCACGTTACTGCCCTGAAAGAAAGGAGTTAAAAGAGGGTCTTTAATTTTCTTCTAAACCAAGTACATAGTATTTATTTACTCTTCTAAATGCTGTAAAAACAGTAACTCATTTACTAACCCTTGGGACTCTTATTATTCCTATTTTATAGATGAAGACATTCAGGCGCAGAGAGGTTAAGTATCTTGCCCAGGGACACACAGAGGCAGAATTAAGACCCAGGCAACCTGGCTCCAGGGTCCATCTTTCTAACCATGATGCTCTGTTAGGCTCTCATGTGGGATGCGAGGCCCTGATGATCCCACAGAGAGCCCAGGGTGGGGATGGGAGAGGGACGCTGCTGCCGGGTCACCGGCCTCCTCTTTCCCTCCCTTGTCCCCACTGCTTTTTCTCCTTTGTCTCCTGATCCTGCCCCAGTTCTGGAAGACAGAGCTGTTTCCTTTGCTGGGTTGACACTTCTGCCTCTTGTCTACCCTCATGGATACTTGGCTTCAGAAAGTCCCCAGGGAACGAAAGCAGGGTGGAGGTCAGGAGGCGGGGGGCGCTGTTTGCTGAGGATTGATAGGATCGATACCTCTGTGTTCTCGCATTCTGTGTGTGTATGTGTGTGAGTTTTTGAGCATAGGATGGGGTATTGGTGGGGGTGGGGAGCTGTGGCTCTGGAGTGACATTTCCTTCCAATTCAGGCATTATTTTCTCACCGAGATCCTTTTTATGCCTTTTGCTGGGCATTGAGGTGAAGTTCTGCACCCGGGTGGCTGTCCAGCCTGCTACTGGACCCAACCCTCCAGGTGAGGCGGGAGGAAGAGCAGGCCCAGGTCACATACTCGCCCGCACCCCTGTCTCCCCCAGGCCCTAGATCAGGTGTGCACGCTGACTGCACACCACACGCTCCAGAGCGCCCTGTGACACTCACTGTTGGGGAACCTAATAGGGGCTGTGCCTGTAGGCAGAGCTGAGTCAGGGAAGGGTTCCGAGGAGAGGGTGAGGAGGAAGAATGCTGCTGCTCTGGTTTACAGCGTTCCATATCCTGGGCAGCTCTGAGCACTCAAGTGGGAAGGGACTCCGGGGGAGGGAGCTCCGACACAGGAGAAGCTATCCAGGGTGGGGCACGGTACAGGCTGACACCCAGGGTTCTAGGGCTCGTGTGGCCCAGGCCAGAGGCCTGGTTTCTCTAGTTAGCTGAGACGCCCGCTCTCCCAGTGGCTTCCTCTCTTTGTCGTGTTCATGTCCCAAACACCCAATTTCAGCATCTTCTGTGATAGGGGTGAATGGCGTGTGCTTGTATGCGTATGTGAGCGCTTTCTTGCGCATGATGTTGGGGACTATCTGGCTGGGCCTCCGAAGCTTTGGATCTGTTTCTCCATGACAAGGAGAGGGGATGGCTGGCATTGGAAGCCTTGGCATGGTGAGCCCTGGACAAATCTTGGTGCCTCAGGAGGCTGCTTTGCATTTTGATGGAACTGATGTCATCAAGAAGAGGGATCGGGCTGGGGAATCAGAGCACATGTAAAAGGAAAATCAGATGTTAATGAGCACAGTTTCTGGGTTACTCTTTTCCTTTACCTCCTGGAGAGAGTCTGTTTCACTTTTAACTACTAAGGGAGTGAGGGAATAAAGGAAAAAAGGAAAAACGTGAAAATGACAGCTAACATCAGTTTCAAGAACTACATTTTATGTTTCTGATCTTATTTCTTAGTTGATATTTCTATGATAACATTACTACTCTATGATGCCAAATGAATTTCATTAAATGGAAGAAATTAGATCAGTTGGGAGATGAAGGCAAAACAACCAGTTAGACTGGCAGAATCTTAAAATCCATAACTTGTTTAGGCACGGAAGGTTGAAGTGTGTTCCCCCAGCATAAGTGCCAGGGCCTCTGAGAAGGCAGACAAATGTAGACACCATCTCTGCTCTCAAGGTAGCTCATGGTACAAGCAAGGGGCAAGGGTATAAGAAGGAAGGAAAAAGAGTGATACATTGATAACAAATCAGGAATAAGAAATTAAGGGACCAAATACAAACAATACACCCTTTTGAAAGTGGCAGTGACTGTAATAAAGTGCAATTAAAAAAGTGTTAATGAGCACATGCCGTATGTCTTTCAGTCCTCCTACCTGTCTTCTCGGGTAGGAGGTGGTGTCTCCCTTATAGATGAGAAAACAAAGCCAAATTAAAACCCGAGGCTCAAATTGGTAGACCCAGCTAGGCATAATCGAATTCTTAAGGCCACATAGCTTCCAAAAGAGATGACTGGGGCAGACTGTGGTGGCTGGTGTGGGTTGGCTCGTGAAGGCCAGCCAAGCTCTGGAAGCGAGAGTGCAGGGAGGAGTCAGATGTCTGGTGGCAGGGATGGGGGGAGGAGAGCTCTGTGGCCGCCTTTTCGAAGCAGGATTCCTTGTAACTGCTGGGAAGGCTCTTAATTAAATGTGTAACAAAATAAAAACAGCCAGAGAGGAAACCTAAGCAGTGCTGCGTGACAGCGCACAGCTTCTCCGTGTTCCCGGAGCCTCTTGTCAGATGGCTCTTGTCAGAAGCATCACCTTCTCACATGCCTGGTAAAGCCTGCTGATGAGCCTGACAAGGGTGGTGTTAAACTGACCTAACAACTTGTTAGTATGTGGCTCACTTCTTGTTTTGACGTCTATTTTCAAATTTAACTAAGTCTAAGGAACTCAGCAAATATTTTCATTTCCCACTCTAGTTTCTCTGAGCCACAGCTCACTCTCATTGCTGTTCCCCCGGCCCCCTGCCCCAACCAGCCTCCCTCTCCCTGCAGCCAGCTTCACATCACTTCTGTTGGAAAGGGCCTGATTAGTGTGGCACTGAGAAATGGGGACTGAAGTGGCAGTGGAAATCCCACTGGAGATAAGAAATCTGCCCCCATCCTGACAAATTAATTTTGTGTGCATCTTTTGTCCGCCTGAATGGGGTGATACTCAGGTTTATGTGGGTTTTGATGCTATCATCACAGATTCCGCTCAGTTCAGTTCAGTCGCTCAGTCGTGTCCGACTCTTTGCGAACCCATGAATCGCAGCACGCCAGGCCTCCCTGTCCATCACCAACTCCCAGAGTTCACTCAGACTTAAATCCATCGAGTCAGTGATGCCATCCAGCCATCTCATCCTCTGTCGTCCCCTTCTCCTCCTGCCCCCAATCCCTCCCAGCATCAGAGTCTTTTCCAATGAGTCAGGTCTCTGCATGAGGTGGCCAAAGTACTGGAGTTTCAGCGTTAGCATCTCAGGTGGGTTTTAATACAGTGGGTGCAGATTTCATTTTCCTTCTAAACCTTTTTAAGAAACGACACTTGTGGTCTTGGCTCTTGGTCAGCTTGCCTTCCCTACCGGACCTTCCTTTCCTTTGCCTTACCTGTTGTTTCTTGAAGATCCTTGTAGAGTTTAGTGTTCTTTCACCGTGTTCTCTCTCCTTTGCTTATCCAGGCTCTGCATTGTCTCTGTAAAGGGCTTCTATCTTTGGCATGGTGGGAGGACAGGGAAGATGCAGTGAGGATGAACACCTGCACGGTGGGAGGACAGGGAAGATGCAGTGAGGATGGACACCCGCACAGGTGCTGCCTTTGCGGAGCTTGCCTTTTCGCCTGTAGTTTGGAGACCTGGGTTTGCCAGCTGAACAGCACAGGTGGCTTAGAAGCTAGGCCACAGGGTTTCGCAGTGGCATGTGGGTTTAAGAAGAGGAGCAGATCAGGAGGACTGGGGGTTATGGAGTGGGCTTGGGGATAAGAAGAGCTGATATGAGGGTGGACCTGGTCCTCCGTGCCTCAGGGGAAGAGGCCCTTTGGAGGAGAGGGTCAGGATTATCAGACCCCGCTGTGGAGGAGCAAGGTCCAGGGGTCCACTCCGGGTCTGCCGGGAGGGCCCTCGTGCAGCTTCCCCTCAGCTTGGGAGCGGGGCATTTTCCTGCCATTGGAGGCCAGATGTGTGAGTGCAGGGCTGCCGTTTGACTTGGGTGTTTGCCCTGCTCTCCTTGTGCAGTTTGCACACTATACCCTTCTGTTGGTGCTGTGCAGATGTGGACCAGAAAGCCTGGAGATCAAAAGATATTTAACATTTAACGTAAGTTTGTGTGAGACCATCTGAACTAATATTTTGCAACGAAAAACTCAGCCACCTGGGTAGCAAACTGTTTGAAAATATAATGATAATTTATAAGAATGGCAACTGGGGGAGAACTCTTAATACTAGGCTGTCTAGCCAAAGAAAATGAGATCTGTTTCAGTTACTTCAATACTCGGACATGAAATTTTTTGTATTATTTTGTTCTTAATCCATCATGAAGAAGACCCAGTCAGGAGGTAGGTGGAAGCACCTCTGTGAAAGTCACTCCTGAATTCACACTCCTTTTTTTTTTTTTTTTCAGATGATTGAACCCATTCTAGACTACATAGCTTTCCCTTCTTGTTTCAAGTACACACAAACATTGTCTCTGAAAAAAAAAAAAAACACTTGCTAAAATTATCCTACTTTTTGATTTGGGGATACATACTCAACGGGGGCTTGGGCTTCCCAGGTGGCACTTGTGCTAAAGAACTCACCTGCCAATGCAGGAAACGAGATGTGGGTTTGATCCTGGGGTCAGGAAGATCTCTGAAGGAGAGCATGGCAACCCTCTGCAGTATTTTCGCCTGGAGAACCCCATGGACAGAGGAGCCTGGCGGGCTACAGTTCATAGGGTCACAAAGAGTTGGATATAGTTGAAGCAACTTAGTGCACGCACGCACACACACACACATTCATAGGGTCACAAAGAGTTGGATACAGTTGAAGTGACTTGGCGCACGCATGTGCGCGCGTTTACACACACACAGTTGAAGTGACTTAGCGCATGGGGAGCCTGGTGGGCTGCCAACTATGGGGTCACATAGAGTCGGACACGACTGAAATGACGTAGCAGTAGCAGCAGCACATGCACGTGCATGCGCGCGCGCACACACAGTTGAAATGACTTAGCGCACGCGCGCACACACACACACTCACTCATTCACTCACTCACTCACTCATTCACTGTCTCAACAGGGACTTCTGAGGGTCTCGCAGCCAGGACGGTGGGAGAGCAGAGAGTGCTGTCCCCTGGAGAGAAATCCCATGGCAGAGGAAGCACATGCCGGGGAGAACTCTGGGGTACACAGTATCTCATGGGATGTGTAGGTGAAGTTTGAAAGGCTTGCTGGGGGTCATCCTGGGCCCTCTTGGCATCTTTCATCAGCCTACTTCCTCCTTCTTGAAGCACTCTTCATCTCTACTTACGTCTCCTGTTTCTCTGACTTTTTCCTTCCCTTTCCTTTCTATGATTCTTTTTCCCTTTTCTCTTAAATTTGGTGTTTCTTAACTACTGGCATTTCTTTGATCTCTCTGCTAGCTGTCTTTTCTTTTTATCCTACACACTCACACTTATGGGAGTGATCTCATCTATTTCTCAGCTTCAGCTGTTCTCTGTACACTGTCTTCTCATCTTTTCCTCTATATGAGAAATGGAACCAACATGCAGCAGTGATCCCACTGGAGAAAAGGAATCCCTTTGCCATTTGAACTCTGAGCCTTCATATCCAGCTCCTCTTCTCTGTCTCACCTAGATACCGTTAAAGCTTGTGCTTAGTTGCTCAGTCGTGTCTGACTGTTTGCGACCCCATCAACTGTAGCCTGCCAGGCTCCTCTGTCCATGGGCTTTTTCAGGCAAGAATACTGAAGTGGGTTGCCATTCTCTTCTCCAAGGAATCTTACCAACCCAGGGATCAGACCCATGTCTCCTCCACTGCAGGTGGATTCTTTACCTGCTGAGCTATCAAGGAAGCCTTAAAACTAAAGCTCAGGTGTTATTTTTTCTCCCAACACCTTGTCCTCCAGCATTTTCTTGAATAATAACTCAACTGGTATCATCTACTCAGTAGTTCTGTCAGAAAACTGAAAATCTTCCTTGGTTCCCCCTTCTAGCCATAACCAGTTAATTGCCAAACCCTATTGATCCTTTCTCCCAGAGGTTTCTCAAAAGTTGTTGCCTTCTTTCCGAACCCACTACCCCTGCCCTAGTTCAGGTCACCACGTTCTTCTTGGATTCCTACGAATGTCTTCTTGCTCGTTGGTCTCTCCAGCTGTCCTGTTTCTTATATTTCTTTCTTCCTAATTGTAGCAGATTACATCATGCCCACTTAACACCCTTCAAGGCTTCCCCTTGTCCTCTAGGCAAAGTCACACTGATTATTGAAGGTTTCAAGGCTCTTGTTTATTTCTCTAGCCTCATCTCTTGATGCTCTCTATGTACTCAGGCTCCCCCTACTCCAATCCAGGTGCTCTAACTGGCCAGTTCCTAAGGATCCCTCCTAACATCTTTTTTTAGGTGCCTTCCTGTACGTTCCTGGAGTACATGTACTTATTCATACATGAAATTGTGTTGTAGCTGCCTTGACTTGTCTGTCTCTTTCCCTAGATTATGTGCACTATTATAACCCCAGGACAATGCCTGATATGTAGTAACTGTTCAGTAAACGTGTGTTCAATAAATGACAACAAAGGCATGGAGTGGGCCTGTAGAATCCCTGCCCAGGAAAAATGGCAGTAGGTGGTAGTGAGTGGATTCAGGGAGAATGGAATGGAAGAAAAAATCTCAGATCCTCCTGCCCTAGACTGAGTGTGAAGGGGTAGAGGACTACATTGCTCCTGGGTTCCCCTGCCAGCACTAGATGTTGGGCCCTGCAGGGTGGATTCTGGGTGAGATGGTGCAAGGGCCTGGGTGAGGGAGAAGGGGCTTGGTCCTAGGAGCAATGTGAAGGGCTTTCTCTGAGACATTTGTGTCCCCAGGACTGAGGGCTAGAACTGCCCTGGAAAAGTGACATCAGATAATAAAGATAGCCAACATTTATTGACTACTTACTACATACCAGGAGTCCTGCCTTGCTATTTATGCGTTATCTCATTTAATCCTTACTGCAATCCTATGAAATAAATTATTTTTTAACACATGAGGGAGGAAACTGGGGCACTGAGAGGTAAGTAAGTTGTCAAGGGGACGCAGACACTTTGTAGCACGGATTTGGACTCTGGAAGCTGCGTGTCTGGCCGCTCGGGTACCTGACCACCTGCTCTGTCTCCCAGCGTGGCTTTGGGCTGGTGGGAGTGCCCTTCCTCCTCTCTTTTATTTGCACTTAGTGACAGAGCCTTGGACTGTTCTCTGACACCCTGGGCTTCTGGTACCTGGGCTGGTGTTGGTTGGAGGGCTGGACCATTGTGTTCATTTTGCTCTGGGGATGTGGTTGGCCGGGAGGTGCAGCAGGGGATGGCTTGGGGCTGTCTGAGAGGCTCCTTGCTGATCTACAGATGAATGAATCCCCAGATCTGTTTTAAGAAAACCACTGCCAATATTACTTTGGATACCTCTATCCTATAGTATCCTTGGAAGCACATGGGGCATCTCATCGTGTCTCTAAGCTCTTGGGAACCTTGTCCATGGGTTTGCCAGTTGGTTCCGGCACGGAGCTGTATCACCTTTGATTAACAGCCTGTTGGGGGAAGGGGCTTGAGTCAGAACTCCCTGGCAG
The DNA here is from genome assembly GCA_006410875.1 of Neotragus pygmaeus. Lineage (NCBI taxonomy): Eukaryota > Metazoa > Chordata > Mammalia > Artiodactyla > Bovidae > Neotragus > Neotragus pygmaeus. The sequence continues at coordinate 1,184,350 of SJYV01053940.1, read as the reverse complement.
TCCTGACTTGTCTCATTTCCTGATACTTTTATCTGTCACTGCAAGCGCTTGGGCTTCCCTCCTGAACTAATTAAGTTTGCATGTGTTTAGACACATTGCCAAATAGGGCTTAGCAAAGCGGAACTGAGCTACATCTCTTTCTGAGTAGGGAAGGAAGGATATATGAATGCTCCACCACGAGGGCCAGGGAAAGTGTGGACGACACTGAGCCTGTGTTTTACAGATGATAGGCATTCTGCCCTGGCCTCCCTGGGACACAGCAGGCCTGCAAAGCAGCCTTCTGATTGGCTGGCAGCAGCAGCTGAGGGCCCACCCTCCATCTGTCTAAGTGAACTGGGCATTCTCAGAGGGCTGAGGATGGAGGACAGGCTCTGAAGTAGGACTTTTCTCCTAAGCACAAGCAAAACTGAAAGCAAGTTTAATGGGACTTGTAGGGTAAGTTTCTAGACCTGTGTGCTATTTACTGCCAGCCTGAACCTACCCAGCTCCACAGCCTAAAACCACCTGTGTGGCTAGCAGAGTGCAGCCTCTGCAGGGCTGTGAGAAGTACGTTGGAAACATGGGCCACGTTTTCCTTTTTGTCTTGAAGACCCCAGGTCATCTTGTTCAGTCTCATGATTGCTGTGGGGTGGCTCCAGGGGGAGAGAAGGAGTGTTGCTCAGGATTCCCCCACCCTGGAGGAAGGTCAGCCTAAGGGGTCAGCGCAGTGCGGTACTGCCAACATGTTTCCATGTCAGACTGATGCCTGCCTTTTCCCACGTGCTGGGTAGCCCGAGGTCTAAGATGGCCACACATACTTGGGTCCTGCCCACACAGCTGCAGACGTGGGGCCTTCCCATGTTATGGACTCCTCCTCTGAGGTAGGGAGTGAGGGTGTTTCCCATAGACAGCAAGAGAAACAGCTGATTGCCATGGTCCGCACTTTGATACAGCTGTGAAGCCCGTGGGTCAGCTTCCTGGCCACGAAGAGGCTCTCGGTAAGGCGAGATCAGCTCAGAGTCAGGCCAGGCTTGCGCTGCACACCGTGTGTGTGGGTGGGCTGGGGAGGGGCTTCTGGAGGTTGTATAGGAATTCTGGGCCTTTGAGTTGCAGCCTGAGCCCAGAGCCAACAAGAATCAGACCTTCTGCCCTCCCTTTAGCTTCCCTAGAGCCCTCTCGTCAGCAGAGGTGCGTCGGGTTAGCCCCAAGAAGGCAGCTTGCGTTGATGGGGTCATGTTTCAGCTGCAGCTAATCCAAGTCACTCGATATAAATCTCTCCCTGCTGCCTCCCCCCTCCCTCCCTGCCCCAACCCACAGACAGGGAAATGAATCCTGGCCCTCGCCCTGAATACATCATGGCAGGCCTGCCTCTAATGAGAGAGGGCCATTCATTGTGGGGTGAAGCTCCCTGCAGAGCCTGGGATGCCATTAATTAAAGAAGAGCCACCTGAAGCCAGTCGTGCGGCGCAGCCTGCCACGCTCAGATGGAGTGGTGGTGGGCTAGCCTCGTTAGCCTGACAGCTCCTCAGTGCCCAGGGTTCCTGGGCACTGAGGAGCGAGGGGTGCCCCGCCTCCACCTGAGAGCTCCTGCCTCTGGAGCCAGCCTTCTCACAGATGTGCCCGAGCCCCTTCCTGCACCTGTCCTGGGGCCGGGACCTGGCAGGAAAGGGGCTGCTGATGGTGGGCTTGGCTAAGGATTACGCATCTCCAGCGTGTGGGCCTCGGGGCAGGAACAGGCTCCTGGCTCCCAGCTGGTGCTCCTCCCAACCCTTCTCCACGTGGTTCTGGAGCTGCAGGTCGGCAGGCTGTGCAGCCTGCAGCCTTCCCTCAGTGCCTGAGTCCAGGGAAGGACTGGAGGGACCTTCAGCCTGCAGGGACACTCGGAGAGAAAGAAGCTCTTCCATCAGGTGTGTGGGCACAGCCCCTCCCGGGCAGATGGAGCCTCTGGTATCCAGTTTCTGGGCATTTCTAGGCTGCAGGGTGGGGCTCCAGTGGCAGACTCATCTCCTTGCTCCCTGGGAAGGTGTCGGAGGGTCTTAAGCACTTCAGTGGTTGTGGGAATCCCTGGAGTGGGAGTTCTGCTCAGTTAAAACCCTGATAAAAGACAGAGGTGTTTATGTAGTGGCCAGCCAGGCGCTGAGATGTTTCTGGTGGTGGGAGCCTGCTGTGGCGCTGCTGACTAGATGACTCTATTGCTTCATTGGTCCTGAGGTGAGTGTGGCTGCCAGGTGTCTGGCCCCCGATCTGATGGATGGAGTGCCCCTCGACCATCCTTGAAGGTCTCACCGCCTCCTCCTTGCTGGCAGGAGGGGCCTAGGCACTCGGACCTTGACCATCACCTAGAGCTGGAGTGGATCAGCTGGTCTCTGCCTGGCTTGTCAGGAAGACAGATTGTTTCTGTGTCCGTTGCTCTTCTGGCAGTGTCTGGAAGTCTGGTTCTGTGCTCTGTGAAGAACTTGAGAAGCTCCTTCAGAGAGCCTCAGAACCAGCGGACAGGCTTGCCCAGGGCGCCAGCTCTACTTCTGTGGAGTCCACGTGGTCTGAATAGAGGCTCCACCTAAGACTCAGGTGGCACTGCTTTGTGTTTTGAACAGTTTCTGACCTTCACAGGCCTTGGCCATTCGTTTAGGCCCTTCTGTCCTCTGGCGAGGGCTTCCCAGGTGGCGCTCGTGGTAAAGAACCTGCCTGCCAGTGCAGGAGAGGTAAGAGACACAGGTTCAGTCCCTGGATTGGGAAGATCCTCTGGAGGTGGGCATGGCAACCTACGCCAGTATCCTTCCCTGGAGAATCCCATGGACAGAGGAGCCTGGCAGGCTACAGTCCATAGAGTCGCATGGAGTTGGACATGACTGAAGTGATGTCCTCTGGAAAATAGAGTGAAAAATGGGGGGCTTGTGTCCTGAACTCCAGGGAGAACTCCTGAACTTCCACTGTTGATGCTAGAAAATATTTTTGTGTGGGTGAGATACTTCTTGCATGACTCTTGAGACCCAACTTAAAAATTTTTTTTTAAATTGTGATTTCCCCAGCAGTCCAGTGGTTAAGACTCCACACTTTCAACACGGAGGGCTCAGGTTTGATCCCTAGTCGGGGAACTAAGATCCCACATGCTATGTGGTACAGCCAAAAAAAGAAAAAGGAAAACCAAAAAATTTTATCTTTTTAGAAATGGAAGTGTGAANTTTAGGCCCTTCTGTCCTCTGGCGAGGGCTTCCCAGGTGGCGCTCGTGGTAAAGAACCTGCCTGCCAGTGCAGGAGAGGTAAGAGACACAGGTTCAGTCCCTGGATTGGGAAGATCCTCTGGAGGTGGGCATGGCAACCTACGCCAGTATCCTTCCCTGGAGAATCCCATGGACAGAGGAGCCTGGCAGGCTACAGTCCATAGAGTCGCATGGAGTTGGACATGACTGAAGTGATGTCCTCTGGAAAATAGAGTGAAAAATGGGGGGCTTGTGTCCTGAACTCCAGGGAGAACTCCTGAACTTCCACTGTTGATGCTAGAAAATATTTTTGTGTGGGTGAGATACTTCTTGCATGACTCTTGAGACCCAACTTAAAAATTTTTTTTTAAATTGTGATTTCCCCAGCAGTCCAGTGGTTAAGACTCCACACTTTCAACACGGAGGGCTCAGGTTTGATCCCTAGTCGGGGAACTAAGATCCCACATGCTATGTGGTACAGCCAAAAAAAGAAAAAGGAAAACCAAAAAATTTTATCTTTTTAGAAATGGAAGTGTGAAATAGGTACAGTAGGGTACATCCAGTATACAAGTGTGAAATGGTCAGCTCAGTATATTGTTATACATGTATACACCTGTGTACCACCCAAATCAAGGTGAGCCTTTTGCATCATCCCAGAAAGTTTCCTTGCGCCCCTCTCCTGTCAGTAATGCCTACCTTCTTCCAGGTAACCACTCTGGCTTCCATTACTTTTGGCTTGTTTTCTTCTTTTTGGCTTTCATATACATGGAATCATACAAGATGTGCTCTTTTGCTCAATGTAATATACAAGAGATTCATCCATGTCATTGTTGGTCGTTCACCCAGTTTATTGCTGGGTAGGATTCCATTGTATTACTATCCTGCAGTGTTCTTTTGTTGGACTATATACCTTCTTTTGGTCTTTTCGTTCATGTTTATCAAGTGAGTATGTGAATGTTCAATCTAATATGAGCATCTGCCTAGTCCTGCCAGCTTGTCCTAATCTCCCTCGTCCTTTTAAACCTAATTCCAGCCCCGTAGATAAGTGGTCTTCCCTGTCTCTTGTGGAGTCTTCACTGGCCTCCCTCTTTTCTGAACCCCCAATGATAGAGGCTGACCCCAGGGCTGTGGAAGTGGCCTTTGAGCCCTAGTCACCCGTTTATTTATTCTTTCAACAGCTATTTATTGAATGTCCATGATATGTCTTATACTGTTCCAGGTACTGAGGACTTAGCAGTGAACAAAGAGATAAAGCTTCTGTACGTCCTGCCTTCGGGGGGCTTTCATTTCAGTGTGTGCAGCCAGCACTGCCCCGTCTTTTGGACGCTGATGCCAGGAGACTTGGAGTCTTGTCTAGGCTCCCTTGTCCCCTGGGATTCTGTAGGAGCTGAGTGGCAGTGGCCCTCGCCACCTTGACAGGGCCTTTCTCAGACTTTCGTGGGCTTTCGTCTTCATTTTTTGCTGCTACCCACTGCTGCTTGGCAGTGAAAGGGTTTCTCAAGATTGGCGCCTCCTTCCACTATCCTGGAGTCTGATTCCCTCTGTGAGAGGAGAGAGTTAATCTCCAACTTTCCATGCCTGGAAGGTGAGCGGCCTCTGTTTTGTCAGCACTCGCCAGTCTCTCCTCTGATTCCCAGCCAGGGTAATGTAGATGTTACTTTGTGTTAAAGCAAACCACCAGCAGCTCTCTTAGTGTGGATTCTGTCCCGATCCAGGCAACTCAGAGAGGGTCTCCTCACAGGTGCTCAGGAATCTGAGCATCTTTGGTCCTGAACGGTGTTTGGCAGGTTCAAGGAGGGAAGATGCCCTTCCACTGTGTATTCCCGAACCACCATCCATGCCAGCTAGGCAGCTGCTTCTGAAATTGGTCACTGTGATCAGGCTCCTGAGAGCACGGAGGAGGCTGTGAACACCCCAGTGAGGAGGAAGTCAGGAAGCAGAGGGCTGGGAAGGTGTGGGCCAGGGAACCCAAGGCTGCCGCTGGCAGACTGGCCCCTGCCTGAGTGATCCGTAGACTCTGGGGGCTTAGCTCTGTCGGGCTTTGGGAAGGGCGCCTGTGAGCGGGTGGGATAAATTCTCTGTCCCTGGCTAACGGGTGACACGACTCAGACTTGATAGTTCTGTAAAACTGTTTCTTCCAAAGCCTGCAAGGATGTTGGTTTGGGGAAGAAAGCCAGCCAGCCCAGAGAGTCCCGGGAGCCTGACAGGCCTTTTTCTCTGCGATTCTTTCTTGCAGGCAGCCCGAGGCAGCCTGTCTCTTTGTTAACAGAGTGACAGCAATGTGACACCATGGAAATAATTACTAACAAATCACGGTGCTGACTGCAAACAGCTCTCTGTCTTCAGAGGCATGTCAGGGTGCATTAGAGCAGGACTGGAGGAGCGGCACGTGGGGGCTGAGGCGCAGCCCATGCCCAGACGCTCTCCTCTTCTTCCCCCACCCTGACCCCTTGCTGCTCTGTCTTGACTTTGCTGCTCGTGGCCTTAACCCACTAAGTCAGCTAAGGGACCCGCTGGATAAGTAAGTTGCATGTGGCTTCCTCTGGGCAGGTAGCTGGGACTCCCATCTTTGCTAGGGAACACCTGGGTGTGATGGGATGGTTAGTGTCACCGACTCAACGGACGTGATTTTGAGCAAATTGGGAGATGGTGGAGGGCAGAGAGGCCTGGCGTGCTACAGTCCACGGGGTCACAAAGAGTTGGACACAACTTAGCGACTGAGCAGCAGCAGCCTGGGTAGTGATGAGATCCGGGAGTTTTTCTGTTACGGGGCCCCCAGAAGCAGGGAAGAGTGCTCCATTTTTGATGACCGTCTACCAGTTGGGACCAGCTTCACCTGCTGGTGGTTTTGGTGTGATGGAGAGTATTCATGCTAGCTGGACCCATAATCTGGGAGAAGCTTTACATCTCAGTATTGGCTCTGCTCCCTTCCCCCACAGCCCTGGATTCTTCTTCAATTGCCATAGTCAATTTTGGGTAAGTCGACTTTGTCCATTCCCTCTTGGTTAGCAGAGTGATTGCTCTGACTGTCAGGGCTGTAAATAATGTTCTTGGTGTGTGTGGCTGGAGGCAGCCGTGTCGGGTGGGGAGAGGAGTGGAAGGAGGAGCGGCACTCCGCTGGCTCCCTCGCTGGCCCCCCTCCCCTCTCATACAATATTTATCCAGGGATGGGAGTCAGATGCAGCGACCTCGGGGTCACCCAGTTAAATAGCTTCTGAACCTCCCTGCATTCTAATTGCTGCAGTTGTCCTTTGCTCTGGAGACTTCTCCTCCCCATTGTCTGCTGAGGCACACGCTAATGGCTCTCCTCCCTGGCCCTGCTGGGAGGCAGATGCAGGGTAGCGGGGTGTGGAGGGAGGGAGAGGGCTCACTGCTGCCTCCTTTTCCCTGGGGAGGAGGGAATCTGGGGCCTATTAACAAGTGGCTTCAGCATGGAGGAGCACGGTCCCTTGCCTTCCTGCTGCCGCCTCCCCAGAGCTGGCTGGAGGAGACACAGGAGGCGGGCCTGGTTGATGGGCCAAGGGGTTTTGCCCATTTCCAGTCCGATAAGCAGAACTGTGGGACTCGTGACTCCTGGCGGGCACAGTCCATGGGGTCGCAGAGTCGGACACTACTGAGCAAGCACGTGTGAGCGCCTCCTCTATAAGGGCAGGCCCTTGAGTACTTGGCTGAGGAGCATCATCCTGTGTTCCAAGGGTCCTGCTTCTGTGGCTTGGAAACGTCTAATGAGTGGTATTTCCTATTGGAATGTACTGCATTTTGCCCATAGACTGGCCAGATGCAAGAGCCTCCTTGGTCCCTGGTTGGTTTAGATGATTGATGATGGTAGCAGGTGTGCTGCAATTGGTGATTTAAGAGTGGCACGTGCCACACGTCTTCACTGGGACCTTCCTGTAAGTGTCAGTTACCACCCACGGCAACTCGTGTCTTCCGAGGAATACTGTTAGAAACTGCCATTGAAGACACTAGCCACTGCGTGTCCTGGAAGAATATTCCAGCAGGAGCCTGAAGTGAGCCCCTGTTGAGAGTTGCTCTGGGCCCAGTAAAGACTGTGCTGGGGACTCTGGGGACCACCAGGTGATCGGGACAGAAGGTAATAAGAACGGTAGAGCCTGAGAACAAACACTACAGAGAAGGTACATAGGGATGCCATGAGAACCCAGAGCAGCACAGTAGAGATCGAATGGGTAGTATCTTTAGCAGGAAACTCAAAAAAATAAAATGTTGTTAAAGAAAGCCCAATATTATAAAATATATAAAAGTTGAGCTGTTCTTTTTGAAGCTGGGGCAAGACCCTGCCCATTCTTCCTCTTCCCACCCTCACCAGTCCACAAAGTAGCTCTATGTCCCTCCTAGAACGCTAGAGCTCCATGGAGCACAGTTGAAAATGCCCACCAGCAGTGTGACTNTTACTGTCAAGGGCCAACTGTTAGTCTCTGAATGATGCTATATATGGAGTGCTAAATTCAAAGTTTTTGAAAAGCAGAGTTATAAATCCATCTCTTTAGCGGCAAGTAGCCCAATGGGCACCCAGGTTATGAATATCAGTAACAATCAGACCTTGGGGCTAGAGGTTCATGGGAGGGAATCATCACTGTTCTGATGCTTATCGCTTACCTTGAAGAGGGGACAAGGGCAGATTTGGGGTTGGGAGTGAAAACAGTATGAAGATGTGACCCTTGCTTCTATGAAGATCAAATTCTCAATTAACGAGGGAAGGAGTAAAGAGAAATATTTCTCATATTTGCTTTCATTCACATTCACATGTATATATCAACTCTCAAAAATTATTTGTGATGTTATTGATTTTTTTAAGTCTCAGTGAGCTTGAATTAAGCACATACAAAACGGAATATCCAAAAGGAATACTTTTGAGGAATACTGAAGATTGTATAGTTTATACGTTTGTCTTACAGGAGAGCAAACAAGTTTTGAGAAATAGAATTTCTTACTAAAATCGTAGAGTATCCAAGCTATTCCCTAGTTTAGTGGAACCCCAACAAAAAAGACAGTTCTGTTTTGTTTTTAATAGTCCTGCAGTTTGAGGAAGTTTGTTGATTACTCATATTAAGATAAAACACTCATTCCCCGTACTCAAAGTCCTTCAAGCTAGGCTTCAGCAGTAGATGAACTAAGAACGTTTAGATGTACAAAACAGAGAAACCAGAGATCAAATTACCAACATTCATTGCATCATAGAGAAAGCATGGACATTTCAGAGAAAAACATCTACTACTGTTTCACTGACTATGCTAAAGTCTCTGATTGTGTGGATCACAACAAACTGGAAAATTCTTAAAGAGATGGGAATATCAGACCACCTTACCAGCCTCCTGAGAAACGTGTATGTGGGTCAAGAAGCAACAGTTTGAATTGGACATGGAACAACTGTTTCCAAATTGGGAAAAGAGTACATCAAGGCTGTATATTGTCACCTTGCTTATTTAATTTCTATGCAGAGTACATCATGTGAAATGCCAGGCTGGATGACTCACAATCTGGAATCAAGTTTGCCAGGAGAAATATCAACAACCTCAGATATGCAGATGATACCACTTTAACAGCAGAAAGTGACAAAAAACTAAAGAAGCTCTTGATGAGGATGAAAGAGGAGGGTGAAAAAGCTGTCTAAAAACTTAAAACATTCAAAAAGAAAGATCATGGCATCTGGCCCAATTATACATGGCAAATAAAAGAAGAAAAAGTGGAAGTACGCTCCAAAATCACAGCATACAGTGACTGCAGTCATGAAATTAAAAGATGCATGCTCCTTGGAAGGAAAGCTCTGACAAATCTAGATAGGGTTTAAAAAGCAGAGACATCACTTTGTCCACAAAAGTCCGTCTAGTCAAAGCTATGGTGGTTCCAATAGTCACATATGGATGTGAGAGTTGGACCATAAAGAAGACTGAGTGCCAAAGAATTGATGCTTCTGAACTGTGTTGTTAGAGAAGATTCTTCAGAGTCCCTTGGACTGCAAGGAAATCAAACCAGTCAGTCCTAAAGGAAATCAACCCTGAATGTTCATTGGAAGGACAGATGCTGAAGTTGACTTTCTAATACTTTGGTCACCTGATGGGAGGAGCTGACTCATTAGAAAAGATCCCGATTCTGAGAAACATTGAAGGGTAGAGAGGAGGGCAACAGATAGCATCACCAACTCAACAGACATGAATCTGTGCAGACTCTGATAGATGGTAAAGAACGGGGAAGTCTGGAGTGCTGTAGTCTATGGGGTCTCAAAGAGTCAGACACTACTTAGTGACTGAATAACAACATGCATTTTTGCTCCCATTTCTTTACCCTTTCAATCCAATTTATGAGTTTTCATCTATACACAAGGTAGGTTTTTATTTCCTTTCTTCATGGATTACAAGTAGCATATATATTATCTAAATTTATTTAAACATACCTGGAGCTTCACCAGAGACACCTGAACCACAGTTTTGTTTAAAGCATGAATCATTTTCTCTCAGTATGAAAATTTGTTACCAGAACAAGTTAGACATAGCATACAACTCACGATTTCACATTGTCTTGTGTGCAGTGGGATGTTAAAAAAAAGGACATGCCTCTCTAATACCTCAGAAATGGAATCCTTAGGGAAAAAATTGAAAAAGCTGAAGTAATTGCAACATTATCTAGTGACAATATGTTCCCATATTGCTATACTTTTCCATACATAACAGGAAATAAAATTGAAAAACTCTAAATAATCAAAGGGCACAATTAAAAGGGACAAATTTTCTAGCTTTGATTCCAAATAAAATTAATGAATATTTTTTAAAAAGCGCCTCAGATGACCCTAGTATTTAAAGATAATGCTTAGTTATGTATTTTCATGTAGAAGGAAATGGCAACCCACTCCAGTATTCTTACCTGGAGAATTATATGGGCAGAGGAGCCTGGAGTGCTGCAGTCCATGGGGTGACAAAGTGTCAGACATGACTGAGGAACTAACACACTGGGTATTTTCAATGCAGCTTTTCATTGTGATCATTTTTAGAGATGGCAATATGTATGTCTACTGATAGACATACTACTACTTGAGCTAGAAGCAGATTTAACTTACAGACAAAATACACACACCACCGTATTGTGAATGCTTTTGGCTGTACTCAGTCATGTCTGACTCTTTGTGACCCCGTGGACTGTAGCCCGCCAGGTTCCTCTGTCCACAGAATTTTCCTGGCAATAATACAGGAGTGAATTGCTATTTCCTTCTCCTGAGTTTCTCTGAGATCCAGAGATCAAACTCACTTGAACCAGTATCTCTTGCTAGACAACTGTATATATGTCTTTACTACAGTTCAAGTATAAGAGCCAACATTGAGATATTATCTTACATTTAATTGTTATAGTCAACACATGGATTTCACAAATCTGCACTTTTCTGGATTAACCTTTATTAAGGAATTTAGTAATCTGGAGACGCAGTCTAATTTCTCTCTAGTATTTGCCATCTACTCTTGTGAGAAGGTTGACAATGGAAACAAAATGAAACATATATTTGAAAGGTCTGATGTTATTGTGAAAAGCATAAATAGGATACTTACTGGGTTTAGGAGGATTGTGAGGAAAAGTTCACCTCCTCTGATACTTTTATCCAATTCTTGGGGGCCTCCTGGATACTCTTTGTAGAAAATAGTGTGTGTGAACAACCCACAGGTCTGTCGAGGGAGGACCTGAGGAAAAAGAAAAAGCAGCATATTGACATGACTTAATTAAAAGTTCCATAGCTGTGTCTTGACTTCAGAGTCTGCATATTATCATTCCTATTGGAGTCTCCCAGTGGATAAAGCCAAAATCTTACTGTAATCAAGAGTTGGCGCTGGTGTAATAATGTAAATATTAAGAGAACTGCCCAATCAAAGTCATAGGACATATATGTTACAACATTTTCATTCATGCCTATAAATTTCACCTACCAGCTGGGTTATATTACAGAACTGGTTTAAAAAAAAAATGCTTCTTAGGGTTAATTTAATTCAAATATAGAGATTATCCAAGGTTACATTTTTCATGGTATTAGACTGCTTTTTCCCTTGATCTGGAAATACAGTTTACATGTACTTAAATCTCAGAGTCCTCAGGCTCTGAGATTCAAAACAATGAGTTTTCATCAGCCTCACCACTCTGTTTTGTTTTTACTACTCTGAATTAAAGTTTTAATCCCAGTAATAGTCAAATTATCTACTGATTGCTTCTGGTATGTCTTGTGGTTAATTCTGTTGTAACTCAGAATGTTCAACAGAGAAAGCAAATGGGTAATTTTATTCCAAAAACTTTTTATTGAATAATAAACTACTTATAATCTAATGGGGTTGAGGACTTGTATTCAATCGCACGGAATAACAATTTATTTTTTGCTTAATTTTCATAACAGCTTTTATTAAAACCAAAGTAAATGAAAATACATCATGCTGACTTAAAGGAATGTTTCTATTTAATAATATATCAAATGGTCACACTACTCAATTAGGGAAAAACTGCTTTCACTCTGATCTGCATTTATATCAGGGTAAAACTTTTAATATCTGCTGGATTTCTATGGACATCGATATCTTTAGTTGCATTTTCAATAGATCCATTAAATCTGAGGCTTCTTTAGGTCCTCTAGTACCAATTTACAATAAAAAAAATTAAAGTTTTATGATTAATGAATGTTAAGTATTATCTCTGTTAACATGTATGCTTTTTCTTTGGTTTTAGATACTTATTGGGTAGAAAGATAGATAGGCAGATGATTCTAGCAGTAACCTGAATAATGGGTTGAAAAGGTATAAATATTTAAAGGAAGGAGAACAGTTGTAAACCTTTCCTATGATCTTGGTAACCACTGATGAGAACATGACCTAAGGCTTTGGATGTGGGGATCGATGTTTTAAGATAAGCTATTTTATCACAAAGCAAAACAAGACAATTTTTTTTCATTCTCATGAATAATTATAAATTCTTATCTGATATACCTTTGGTTTGATTTTCATTTATAGGAACATATGCATCATCCTTCCATCAAATTATTATTTTGCAGTTAATATATTATATTATGAAAATAAAATATATTTCTTCATTTTTATAATATGCTAGGAAGAAAGCAATGAAAAACTGCTATCCTAAGATATTCTTCAGTGTCTGAAACTGAAAATAAACTGAGTGGATAAATTTAGCTCTTGGATACTATTTGTTAGATTCTTTCTATTGATAGTATAGTGATTTGAGAGGTGGTTTCTTGATTTATGAACCTACATTTTGCCTAGAATACTCTAAATAGAACCAGCCAAACAAATGGACCTAGAGAAGCTCCCCAGAAGTATAAAGTCCCTAGACAAATCCAGAAACTGCAGGGGATGACCTACATGAAACCTGCTTCCAACATTTTGAGCTTGTCTCAAATTTGCCAAAACTGCCTCACAGCTTAAAAAGCAAGTCTGTAGTCAAGCAGTGTATTAATGTGTGACCATCATGGTGTGCAAAGGATTTATAATGCTCATGTAAAAGAGTTTTTTGGAAGTTAGATTTTGTCTTCATTCCACATGCAGGTACTGAGAGTCTTAGATACACACAACAATACATGCTCACCATGATGCTATTGTGAATGAAGCCTTTTCGGTATCGTGCAGGTTTCAAATGCGGATACTCTTCAGTGCTGGTGACCTGAATACCCCAGACCTTCTTCCAAGCTGCATACAGCTGAATATGAACTGGGTAGACCCCTGAGTGATGTGGTGCCACTGCATAGCCCATGTTGATAGGTATTCCATGCTCCTAAAAGAAAGCCAGAATAACATCATATGCCATGTGGTCAGTTAAATTTAATTAAAATCATTTCCACAAATACCTATTTAGGATGTACTGAATTTTATGTGAAAGATGAAATACATAAAAACTAATAGGATGGCATTTTTGTCCTTCAGTAACACATGATCTTATGATAATCATAGGAAATTCATTGGGCATGTTGCTCAGTCATGTCCGACTATTTGCAAACCCATGAACTGTAGCCTGCTGAATTTCTCTCTCCATGGAATTTTCCAGGCAGGAATACTGGAGTAGGTTGCCATTTCATACTCCAGTGGATCTTCCTGACCCAAGGACTGAAACTGCATCTCCTGAATTAGCAGACGGGTTCTCTGTCAGCTGGGAAGCTAAGATTAATTCTGAATTTTGAATACAGAAAGTTTGGGAGGAAGATAGCAAAAAGACATGGCATTTCCTCAGAAAAGAACAACAAAAAAATGGCACATGTGTAAGTTGTCCAACTAACAGATTGAAGATCAGGAATGGTTGCGGTAGGGAGATACCACTCGTCCAAGGTAGGGAGCAGCGGCTGTGTTTTGCTGGAGCAGCCGTAAAGAGATACCCCATACCCAAGGTAAGAGAAACCCAAGTAAGATGGTGGGTGTTGCAAGAGGGCATCAGGACAGACACACTGAAACCCATTCTCACAGAAAACTAGTCAATCTAATCACACTAGGACCACAGTCTTGTCTAACTCAGTGAAACCAAGCCATGACTGTGGGGCAACCCAAGACAGGCGGGTCATGGTGGAGAGGGCTGACAGAACCTGGTCCACTGGAGAAGGGAATGGCAAGCCACTTTAGTATTCTTGCCATGAGAACCCCATGAACAGTATGAAAAGGCAAAATGATAGGATACCAAAAGAGGAACTCCCCAGGTCATTAGGTGCCTAATATGCTATTAGAGATCAGTGGAGAAATAACTCCAAAAAGAATGAAGGGATGGAGCCAAAGTAAAAACAATACCCAGCTGTGCATGTGACTGGTGATAGAAGCAAGATCCGATGCTGTAAAGAGCAATATTGCATAGGAANTCTCTCCCCCGGGTCATATTTTACCCTGTCTCTTATACACATTTTGATGTGTATAAGAGACAGGAAAAGGAGCCAGCTGTCACGCTGGTATTTCAAACAGTACTCTCTCCTGACCCTTTGCAGGCTCCGGCAAGTGTATCATCTTTCTGAAGCCTGTGGTTGGAATTGTAACCTGCAGCCGTCCCAGAGGATGGGGGCAAGTGTGGGGGCCAAGGGGGCCGAGAAGTCAGCAGTGCATCCTCCCAGGGCTGTGGGCAGGCAGAGAAGAGTGGAGGGATGGGGAGAGAGAGAGAGTGTGTGTGTGTGTGTGTTAGAACAGAGAGGATTGAAGCTGAATCTTTGTAAGTGCTCCCCAGCATTGCCCCCCCATCCCTGGAAATGATATGGCCTTTTCGCAGTAGTCTCTCCTGGAGTGATCATTAGATTCATCCTATGGTTATCTCCTAGGTGGTCCTGAAAGCTCTGCGTCTCTAGGAATCACGGTTGCTTGGCCCCTGCCCGCTGAGGGTCCTGGATCTCAGTGATACGTGTAAATATGTGGTTTCAATTGAAGTAGAAAGTTCTCCCACTTTGTGTGTACACTGGAGCCTTGGCATCTGTTGCCTCCTATGTGCATGCTGAGTTTTTAGATTTGGAGAGTGAGTACCAAGGTGCCTTCTTATCCACAAGTCCTCCCCTCATCCCCAAGCTTCTTGGAATTCATCCTGGCAGCTGTTGAGTGGTTTTGGATTTCCCGGTCATCCCCGGAAAACTTCTCCAGGAGCCTTCTCCTGACCAAGGCACTGTCTTCTCAATGCAGGCAGCTTGGAAGCGTCTCCAACAGCAGTTGCAGGTTTGGTCTCAGCTGACCTCCTTACAGCCGGGATCCCTTCTGTAAGTGCTTATTTATGAAATGTTTCCCTTGGCTAGCTCCTTTAACCTTCACAGAGCAGGTCATGGAGGTGATATAACTTGCCTGAGGACACATGGTCACTTGACCAAGTTTTCTCCTAGTGCGGCAGAGCCACAAACCTGGTCCTTTCCCCATCAGGGGCCCATCTAGCTCCAGGGTCTGCAGCGGGGGAAGTGATTGGGGAGCAGAAGTGGCTCCTCCACTCCCTGCTTTTTTAGCCTCGTCAATGCTGTCAGTACTCTTGTTGGCGTCCTCACTTTCAGCACAGCTCTGTGTGTGTGTTTGTGAGAGACAGAGAGGGGTTACCCACTTCCAGCACAGAGCTGTGTGTATGTGTGTGTGTGTGTGTGTGCGCACGCGCACGTGCTCTTTTTGGCTTTCTCACTTGCAGCACAGCTCTGTGTGTGTGTGTGTGTGTGTGTGTGTGTACTCCTGTTGGCTTCCTCACTTTCAACACAGCTCTGTGTGTGTGTTTGTGTGTTTTTGTGAGAGACAGAGAGGGGTTACTCACTTTCAGCACAGAGCTGGGTGGGTGTGGGTGTGGGTGGTGGGGAGGGGAGGGGCAGTGTTAACTTTCAGCACGGAGCTGGGCGTGTGTGTTTGTGTGTGTGAGTGAGAGGGACAGACAGACGGAGAGGGGTTCCTGGCCGGCTCCTGGTGGAGGGTGGAGCCAGAGTGTCCTTTCTGTAGACTGAAGTGTACTCTCGGTTTTGTTTGGTTTGTTTTGCTTCCGCCTGGGTCTTCGCTGCCGTGCGGGCCTGTATTCGGTTGTGGGGAGCAGGGTCTGCTCTCTGGCTGCAGCGTCCGGCTTCTCACTGCAGTGGTTTCTCTTGTTGCGCAGCGCGCGCTGTAGGGCTCTTGGGCTTCAGTGGCTGTGGCTCCTGACTTGAGAACACAGGCTCGGTGGCTGTGGCGAACGGCCTTAGCTGCTCCATGGCATGTGGAGTCTTCCCAGACTAGGGATCGAACCCATGTCTCCTGCATTGGCAGGCGGACTCTTTACCACTGAGCCACCAGGGAAGCCCTGAAGCGTGTTCTTGGACTGTCCAGGATCGTCTTTGATGTGCTCACCTCCTATACCCTCGCTGCCCCTCTCCTTCCCCCACACCCCACACATTATCCTGTAGGTTTTTAGTAGGCGTTGCTTGCGCAAGGCATTGCTTTCCTCTCCCTTCCTGTCCTTGCCTGGCCGAGAGTGGCTGGGCTGTGTCTTCTACCATGGTGTGTCTTGCAGGTGAGATGGAGACTGGCCGGCTTTGATAAGTACGAGGCTCGAGCATTAATTTTTTATACATCAGCAGAGGCCAAGTGAGTGAATTCAATTATGAGTCTCCTTTCTCTCCCCACTCCTTCCTGTAGCGTGGTGGTTCTGAGCAGACTGAGGAACCTGTTGAAATGAGAAACCCTTATTTCCTGGTTTGACCCTCTCACTAATTCGGGTTAAATTGCCACGTGATTGCAGTGGTGCCACATTGTGCCTGCCTCTGTTTGTCTAAGAGGACGCAGTGGGGGCGGAAGGACCAATTTGTGTAGAGATAAAAGGTGTCATGGGCAGATAACTAAGGTCCCAGCCCCATGCCTGTTCTCACTGTAGCTCAGCTGGCTCTGCGGGAAGCCGGCCTCCCCACACAGGGAAGGAAGCCCAGCCTTCCTTGCTTCCTTCTCTCCCCCTGCTCATATTTTACCTCGATGCCACAGCATAATGATACCCTATGTAGTGGGGGAGGAGATAGGCACCTCTGGCTGACAGCCCTTCCTGATAACCAAATTCTAACCCATCCATCACTAACTACTCTCCTCAACTTGAGGAAAAGTGATCATGAAAGGTGGGCCGTTTATCACCCAGGGTCTGTTTATCTCCTCTGAGTGTGGAAACAGGAACAGGAGAGACAAAGAGCTGCGTCCCCAGCAAAGTGCTGCCTGGGCTCCAGTCGCCTGCCTGAGCTGGATGTAGACGCATGTCGTGCTGACTGTGGGGCTCTGACTAGGACTCCCAGACTGGGACCCAGGGGAAGGGGACCTTTCCTGAGGCTCAGCCTCGGTGGGACTTGGAGACAAGGCTAGGAGATGCGTTCCGAGGTGCAGGACAGCCAGTGACAGCATCTGTGGGAAGGTTCGCATCAGAATGAGCAAGAGTAGAGCCCCTCATGGGAACAACCCCCACCCCCTCCTAGGTGATCCCTCAACAGGAGCTCCCTCTCTGACCGGTCGGCTGGGTGTGCTGCTTCCACTTTCCTCAGGCTCGCCTTCCGTGCCTCTGTGCTCTGAGATGACTTTAAAGAAGACAGGGCCTTTCTCCCAGCTCTTCGCCTCTGCACCTCCACATGCCCCCTTTTCTGCATATCAGATGAAACGAAATAGTTTGCCCTTGCAGGTGAGCGATAATGTGCTTTTGGGTACAAGAAATGACAGCCTACATCACTCCGAGATCCGGGTCCCACAGCCTTTCCAGAGAAGCAGAGAGGGGTCAAAAATATAGCCCTTAGATTCAGCTGACTTCCTCCTCTTAAAGGCTTGAGAGTGACCTGCACGTCCCTAAACTTACAGAGAAAGAAACCCAGAAGGAAGAGTGTCCATGGTCTCTGCCAGCACTGGGGCCTGCTCTCTGGCTGGTCTTGGCTCTTGGTGTCTGCCAATCTGTTTGTCAGACCTCCATGGATGCCACTGGCCCCCTCCACCGAAGCCAAGCAGTTCCAGCAGAGCCCCCCAGCTCTGTGTCACCCAGTCTTCAAAGCTGAGCTCTTGCTAACAATGGCTTCATCCCGCCCATACCCATTAGCGAGGGTGGCGTTCCCTTAATGAGCCAGTCCCCTGCCTTGGCTGGCGCCGAGCTGGTCACACCTGTTTGCCATCAGGGCTGTCTGGGCCGAGCCCGAGCGCAGGGCTGCAGGTGGTGGGCTCTTTGCTCTGTACTATATGCTTATTGAGGGGGCTGTTTCTTACACACTTATTCCTCCCATACTCTTCTTTCTAAGTAGAAGAGGGCTTTCCTTACATTCTGTTACTTAGCCAAAGTAGTAAGGGAACTTGAGGAGTACCCCATCTTTTCAGACTTCCCCCTGGATGGAGTAGCAGGGAGTCAGTCAGGCCTCAGAGGGGAAGGTTTCCTGGTCTGTTCTGATGACCCTAGGGGGCCAGTGTGATAAGAGACGAGCCCCATGGTAAACACCAAAGGTGGAGCTCCTCTCTGGCCGTAGGCCCCATGGTATTTGGAAAGCAATCATATCCCATTTAGAGCCCACAGGCAGGACTGGGGTGGGGGGCTTCCTTAAAGAGGGCCCCTTGCATTCATGAGGCTGAAGGAAGTTTTGATTTGGTTGAAAAAAAATTCCCATTCCTTTTTATGGCCTGGCCATAATTGGCTCTTTTCTATTGGCCATCAGTGATGTCATTCCGACCCTCATAAAGAAGGGGAAATCACACCTGTGGACTTGGTGCATAAAATTTCATTGGGCAGCAGTAATAAGCATGGCCAGATGATGTTTGGGCAGTTGAGGTGCTCTGTGCCCAGTGATCCCAGCTGCAGGGAGGCCTGGGCACCATAAACCTGCCTGCACGTTCATGCCCGTAGGCTAGTCCAGGGCCCACTGCCAGTGGCTCTTTTCCTGGGATCAGTGTCTGGTAGAAACTCACAGCATTCAAGCCCTTCGTGCCAGGGGCACTTTCACCTTTTTCTTTTCCAAATTAGTGGCACCACATGCCCACTAGTACCCTCTGACAGTAGCCTTATGCTCCTAAGAACTGTGGACCCAGCAGTGACCTTGAGCACCAATCACTGTGCTACCTACCCCTGTGAAACCCAGACCTTGCCTTCCTAGGGACTTGTAAAGACTGTATCTACATGATTGATGTCTTGTGTAGTCAGAAGGCTTAGATCCCATTTCTGGTTCTGCCCTTGGCTTCTTGTCTGATCAAGCAAATCCTTTTTCTTCTCTGGGCATCGGTTTCCTCTTTTATGAAGGGATGACAACTACTGTAACCTGCCCTTCCTCATGGGGTTTCTCTTGGTGCTCTCTGAGCTGGGCTAGGGTTCTGTCATAGAGACGTATAGCTAGCTGTCTTCCCTTGAGGCACCTGGGAGTTCAAGTTCTGGCATATAGCTCTGTGTTTCTCGTGAAGACAGGCCTGGGTCCTGCCACACCTGTAGCAGGCGTACTGCTTGCATCTTGAAGTCACAGAGCTAGGACCTTTCCATCAGCTGGAGGACTCGACACCTGGAATGCCTGTGAGTCTACAAATGGCAGGTATACCCACAAGTGACTGTACAAGCCCCGAGTGAGAGTGATGGTCCTGCCGCTCTCTGCTTCAGTCAGCCAAGGGGCCCAGGCAGCACTCGAGATGCTGCCGAGCCATATCTGAAGCTGTCTTCAGCCTGACAATCTGTCTAGTCTGTCCTCCTTCAAGAGAACCAGGCAGGATCCTGTGAGACACTTCCTGCCTGGGTAGAGGACACTTTCTGTCTGACAGCCAACAGTTGACATCTGCCCTTGAAATCCTGCTGAAGGGGGAGCCCTTCCTTTCCCAGGGCCAGTCACAGCCAGGAGCACTCCTGGCCTGGGTCAGCTCAATGAACCAGAGGGTGCCTAGGGAGCGTGATAGGTGACTCCGGACCTTTGCCTTTTCCCGGCCAGTCCCCTGATGTGTTCCTTTGCAGATTCTGCTGCTTCTGGTGGCCCCCTTCCCTCACAGGCCTTAAATGTGATGTTTTAAAAGTAGCTGACCTGAGCAAGCATTTTCACAAACACCAAGGATAAGGAACATGAAATAAAAATTGAAGGGAATAAGAAAATTTCCCAAACATTACAGTTCTGTGTCTTAGGCAACCACATTCTAATTCCTAACGCTACCTTTTGTCTTTCAGAATCTTGCCTCATTTCCTTATAATCTTGGTCATTGGTTCCCACATGGAGACATCCTACCTGGATACCCCTTCATCCTCTTGGTCTCAGCCAGACTCTCCCTCCCAGGAAACTGACTGGTTGTAGTTAGTGTCACTGTGTCATCTGGGTGTGGGGAGGAGCCTTCCCCATGGTAAGGTATTTCAGGTCTTAGAAAAGTAAATGCTTACTCGACTAGTAGCCTGAACATAGACACTGACTCCCACTTCAATTCAGTCTAGTCTCTCAGTTGTGTCCGACTCTTTGTGACCCCATGAACTGCAGCACGCCAGGATTCCCTGTCCATCACCAGCTCCTGGAGTTCACCCAAACTCACGTCCATTGAGTCAGTGATGCTATCCAGCCATCTCATCCTCCGTTATCCCCTTCTCCTCCTGCCCCCAGTCCCTCCCAGCATCAGGGTCTTTTCCAGTGAGTCAACTCTTTGCATGAGGTGGCCAAAGTACTGGAGTTTCAGCCTCAGCATCAGTCCTTCCAATGAACACCTAGGACTGGTCTCCTTTAGGATGGACTGGTTGGATCTCCTTGCAGTCCAAGGGACTCTCAAGAGTCTTCTCCAACACCACAGTTCAAAAGCATCANTAGAGATAGACTGAATTACTCAGTATAATGCAAGAAGAACAGTCCCAGAGGAGAAAACTTAATAACTATGCTTTAGTTGTTCCAGGAATGGTAGTGAGTCAGGTGTACACTATAAGTTTGGATTAGAAATTTAATTTAAGTTAGATCTTGATGGAGTTGAATAATAATTAACCTTTTAAAACTTTTTAGTGCTTATCATGGGTCAGATGTTATTTTATGTGCTTTATGCACATATATAGTCCTTTAATGCTCACAAGAACCCTATGAGGTTGTTCTTATTGGAGATCTTGCTTGGAGGTTCTAGTAAGGGATTACAGCTTCTGGTGTGCATTTGACAGTGTGATCATCCTCCTCTATCAGGAAGGTTGTCCTCTTCCACCGAGTCGGTGGTACAGATACACATACTATACCTGTGCACAGGTACAGGGAGGATGCACATGGAGTTGTGAAGACCCCTGCCTTGCCAGTTATGTCAAACCAGACATGGCAATCAATGGGGTGACTTATGTTGCAGCCAGATCTCCCTTTCATCTGAGGTTGGTCTTATTAGAATTATCAATATACAAATGAAGACATTAAGCTAACAAGAGATTAAGAAACTTGCCCCAAGGACATAAAGCTTGTAACTGCTAGCCATGCAGACTGGATCCAACATCAGTGTCTTTCATTCTATATCCCATTTTTCGATTGTCTGCTCTGTCTTTAGCTCTACTAAAGGTAGTTCTTATTGGTTGTATTCCTTAGTCATAAAACCCTACCTCTTTGTCATTCTCTCAGAAAAAAAATATTTCATGCAAATACTATTCAATATTATGTGAAAATAATCAAGCTGAGCCAGTGAGCTTGAATTAAGAAATACAGTGAGACTAGGCCAAGGGTGGTGGAGACAGAAGCACAACTGTCATGATTAGGAGAAGAATTTGAAGGGGTCATGATGGTCATGATCAGAAAGTTTAAATGGCTCATTTTAATGGGAATGGTCTCATTTAAAATGGGAATATGATTGGTAGAGAAATGGTTTATAGATGACAATAGACTCATGAAGAGAGAAAGACATCATGAGAAAGAGTTAGACTAGATCATCCCATTTCAGGTAATATGTATCCTTATAATAAGTGAGAGAAAAGTTGAGAGTGTGTCTATTTTTGTTTGGATATTATCAAGGGTTATATCACTGGAGAGTGACTGAGAGTTTTCAAATATAAGGATGAAATAATCAGGCAGATGATGCAGTATCATAGGCCAGACAGAAGGGGATATAATAAATTGAAATCGGAGCGACTAAGATCAANTTTCACTTTCATCAAGAGGCTTTTTAGCTCCTCTTCACTTTCTGCCATAAGGGTGGTGTCATCTGCATATCTGAGGTTATTGCTATTTGTCCCGGCAATCTTGATTCCAGCTGGTGCTTCTTCCAGCCCAGTGTTTCTCATGATGTACTCTGCATATAAGTTAAATAAGCAGGGTGACAATATACAGCTCGATGTACTCCTTTTCCTATTTGGAACCAGTCTGTTGTTCCATGTCCAGTTCTAACTGTTGCTTCCTGACCTGCATAAAGGTTTCTCAAGAGGCAGGTCAGGTGGTCTGGTATTCCCATCTCTTTCAGAATTTTCCACAGTTTATTGCGATCCACACAGTCAAAGTCTTTGGCATAGTCAATAAAGCAGAAAAAGCTAGTATCTGTCAAATGGTTGAAGAGCAATGGAGGGAAGGTTGACTGCTCTAACACTTAGGGTAGAAACAGTCATTTCAACTGGATTCTTGTTGCCAGACCTCCTCAAGAGGGAGTTTCTGCTTGTGATCTCCACTTTATTTCTTCTCACTCTTCAACACGCCACCTGCTGCCTTCTTTTCCTGCCAGCCCACTGATGCCAAATTCATTGGGTTATTCTCAGCTCTCTCTTATTTGACTGCTTTATGGCATTTGACATTAATGACTTGCCTTTTAGGCTCAAAAATCAATTATTCCAGAAAGGATAAGCTTGCTTTCATCATCCTTTAGGTTGACCACAGGTGATCTGAAGTCTGAAGTATAGTCACTCAGTCATGTCTGACTCTTTGTGACCCTATGGACTGTAGCCCACTAGCCTTCTCTGTCCATGGAATTCTCCAGGCAGGAAGATTGGAAAGTGAAAGTGAAGTCGCTCAGTCGTATCCAACTCTTTGTGACCCCATGGACTGTAGTCTGTAGACCGTAACCAAGTTCCACTGTCCATGGGAATTTCCAGGCAAGAACACTGGAGTGGGTTGCCATTTCCTTCTCCAGGACATCTTCCCAACCGAGGAATTGAACCTGGGTCTCCCGCAGTGTAGGAAGATGCTTTTACCATCTGAGCCACCAGGGAAGCCACCAAGGAATACTGGAGTGGGTTGCTATTCCCTTCTCTAGGGGCTCTTCCTGACCCAGGGATTGAACCCAGGTCTCTTGCATTGCAGGTGGATTCTTTACCATCTGAGCCACTGGGGAGGCCCCAGATGATGTGACATAGGGTCCAAAGAGCATGTGTTACCTTGGCTCTGATACGAGGAGCCTTGCCCTCTGAGCATGGAGGTGGATTGGGTGAGTCCTGCCTCATGGCACGTTATCTCGAAGGAGCTGAGGCTATGTGACCTGGAGAAGGGAACTTGGAGGGAAGCTCCCTAGGCTCACTCATCTTGAGAGGTTCTGCAAGGAAGAGATGGAAGTCTCATTCTCTGTAGTTTCTAAAGACATGATTAAAGTTTAGCATTAAGGAAGGATGTTCTGTTAATTGGAGGAGTCCACAATTAGAGCTGACTGCTGTGTGTAGTAGTGAGTTCCTTGTCTCTGGTGTTGATCTGGTACAGGTGGCCTCATTTCATTTTAGCTCAGCAAAGCTTGGTGGTCATTGTCACTGGTGAAAGTCACTTAGTTGTGTCCGACTCTTTGCGACTCCATGGACTATACAGTCCGTGGAATTCTCCAGGCCAGAATACTGGAGTGGGTAGCCTTTCCCTTCCCTGGGGAATCTTCCCAACCCAGGGGTTGAACCCAGGTCTCCCACATTGCAGGCAGATTCTTTACCAGCTGAGCCACAAGGGAAGAATACTGGAGTGGGTAGCTTATCCTTTCTCCAGTGGATCTTCCTGACCCAGGAATTGAACCAGGGTCTCCTGCGTTGCAGGCAGATTCTTTACTGACTGAGCTTCGTGAGACATTAACCTGGGCGCTCTGCTCCTCTCATTCCACAGTCTTCCTGGGTAATCTTGTCTTCTCTCGTGGCTTTAATTTTGTTTAAATTACACGAGTGATTCAGCAGTTTATATCTCCAGGCCAGATCTCTCTTCAAAACTGAATATCCATCTGCCTCTTAGACATCATTCCACTGCCAAATGTCTCCTAGGGCCCTCAAACTCAACAGATATTGAGTGCTTAGCAGGCGTCAGGTATACCTCTCAAATCGCATTCCCAAACTCATGCCTCCATCCGGTGGGCTAGTAGAGGGAAGGCCGTGGGATGATGCCTCATCTTGGGAGATACTGTATGAAGAGAATTTAAAAACAGTAATGAAAATGACTCAATGCTGCTTGGTCTCATCTGCGTTGTCACATATGCTCTCTGCGCCCATAACTTGGTCTCAGTGAGGAGCACAAAAGCACAAAGCTGGTCTAGCCACGTGCCTCTGGATTGGGTTCTATCACTGTCTCCCATTCGCTCACCAAGATTTCCTTTACATCTCTTTTTTTCTGTTGCTTGCTCACTGTCTCTATGGCTACTGTCTAGTCTCCTGGCTACTACTTGGCTTCTGTAATGTGTTGTTTTTGTTGCCCCCAGAACTATCTTTGTAAATCACAACTCTTCAGAGGCTCTCTATTGCCTGTGGCCAACTTCCTCTTAGCAAGAAAACTGTGATCTTCCCCAGCTGATATTTCTTGTATCTTCTTCCATCCTTCCATGTACCCCAATGCTTCAACTTAAGGATTTTAATCTATTTCTTTTACTGTCCATTCTGCTGAACAAACTGTGAGTCCCTCATGCGCAGGAGTTAAATTTTACTTTTTGAGTCCTGAGTGCCTGACTCTTATTAAACATCAGTGTTTAAGTGTTTATTTGAATGGATTTGTGTAGGCAAAATGGCATCATCAGCTAGAAGGGGAAAGTTTATAAATTATAATTTAAAGAAAAATCAAGAACAGACTCTCAGTTTGCATTCTGACATCTTTTTATCTCTCTCTTCTCTATCACAGAAAGCTTATTGTTAGAGACTTAAATGTGAGGTAAAGGCCCTGCCCAGCTGTCTCTAAATCATGTGCTCTTTTTCCTCTCTCCTCCTGTCTCTGTAACAAAATGACAACAACATCCTGTTGGACTGGAAAGAACACAAGCTTTTGAATGAGACAGACCTGGGTTCAGTTCTTGACACTATCCTGTTTTAGCTGTGGGGACTTGGGTAGCCTCTCTGACTCTTTTCTCATCTATAAAGTGTACATATCTACCACCTCCCAGCATCACCCTGAATTAATGTGAAAATGTAAGTAAGAAACTTAGCAATATCATAGGCCATCAGAAAGCAGTGTGTCTGATACTATTTTGAATAGAGTCTCCAGGTTCTCACATTTGGATCTGAGGGCTGCATCTGGAGCCTGGTGTCCAGGGTGCTGAAGGTGGGGTGCCTTTCTTGGCTGGGGTAGGACCCATGGTTGGTGGGTTGCTAGCCTTTTGGGGGGTCTCTCCATCTTATAGACTCTGTTGGATTTCCTGTCTTAAGACTCCGTCCCCGCGACATGGGTTGCTCAACTTGTTCTCTCCTCCCTGTCTTTCTTCAGGCTCCCAGGACAGTGCCAGTACTTGGGCTTGCCAGTAGCAGATTACTTCAAGCAGTGGATTAACCTGAAAAAGGTACTGTATCTGAGCCCCTCTCCACGTGTCCTCGGGTTCTCCTGTGCCTCAGACGCCATCCCTCTTGCTTTCTTTTCTCATTTCTGTTCTTTCCATCTTGTTGTTCTCTTTTCTTTTCGTTCTTTTCTTTCCTCAATACTCCTTCCTCCTCCCTATCTAATATGGAAGGTTGTGGTTATTTCTGAGAGTGGGGAGCTGCTTAAGAGACCAGACTGCTGGGTGGAGTTTGACACCACCCTCCTTGGTGTCCCCTAAATGTGCAGAGAAGTCCCGATGAAGGAGAGTTTCCGGTTCTTGCTCAGAGCTCCCGCTCTGGGCCGAGCTGCATTCCTCTAGGAGGGAAGCACCAGGAGTGATCATGAGTGTGACCTCTGACCCTCCTGACTGGCCCTGGCATCTCCTTCTGGTGGCGAGGTGGAGTTGGTCCAGGCTGGCTCTGGTTCTACCTACCCCTGGTTGAACCTGTGGACACTAGTACCCACTTCCCTTTGGGCGTGGGGGAGGAGGCTGGCACTCACCTAGCCCCAAGCACATGGGGAGTGGGCGCTGAGGCTGTGGGCCAGGAAGGACTCCGAGCAGCTAGGAAAGTGGGCCCTGGCAGAGAATGAATCACTAGAAAGCTGTACTTTTCCTAGTGTGTGCTGTACTTCCTAGGTAAGCAGAAGGGAGATGTAGGAATAGACTTCCCAGATCCCTGCTGTCTTAGGATCCTGGCTGTGGGAGGCCCAGGCCACTCAGGAGACTTTACTCCCATGAATCCCTCTGATGGAAGGGTAACAGACCAGGGGCAGCCCCAGGAACCTGTGCCATTAGCCAGCTCAGTGACTCCCAGGAAGCTCAGAGGAGGGAGACTACACCAGGAGTCAGAACAGTGATTCCCCGGGGTGGGGGGAGAGGAGTGCTCAGAGGAGAGATCTTAGAGGGCCAGGCCCTCTGGAATTGTAAGGATTAGGGTCTTGAACTGGGCATTCTTGGAAGGCAAGATCTGGATCTGGGAAAAGGGGACTTGTTCGTAGAGGGAGCAGCATTCTTTGGTGTGTGGGGGTGCTGGAGGCAAGCGCGCGTTTGGAGGAGCCATGGAAGACAGCCACCCTGGGCTTTGTTCCGCAGCTCCCGGGGCAGCTGCTCTCTGCGGCAGGGTGTGTGCGCTCCTTGGCTGTCCTCTAGTGTGCGCATCCTTTGCCCTCTGGCTTGTCTGTGTTTTGACCCCTCCCCACCTCTCCTGGTGATCTCGTTGCAGCTGAACAATAGCTTCCTACTGCCTCCCAGCTGGGGCTGAGGAGGCCAGGCTCTGTCCTGCCTTTGGGCCTCGGCGTGAGGCCTTCTCTCCCTCTGAAGCACCCCCGGTCATCTTCATCAGGCATATTCCCTCTCCTTGATGATTCGGCTCAGGTCTCACCTGGGCTGAGAAGCTGAGAAGTCGATCTCTTGCCTTAAGGCTTTGACACTCTGGATATCCGTGATCTTTGAGTCCATGTGTTTCCTTGCAGGCGTGTCCCTCCAAAGCGCAGAGACTGAGCCTGGTTCCTCTCTGTGTCCCCGCTGGCCAGAGCAAGGCTAGGTGCAGAGTGTATGCCCAGTGAGCAATTGCTAGCTGGCTGACTGATCCTTGAGAGCTGGCTCCAGAGAGGGCCTCTCACGCGGGCCTTGGCAGGGCTATGCGTGCGGGTGTGGCCAGGCCCGTGCGCCTGGAAGAGACGGCGTGCCAGCTGTCAGAGTGCATCTGAGGCTGCTTGCTGGTCTCTGCAAATGCAATGTGAAGGGCCGGCCAGGCGAGGCGGGCGCTGACCATGAACAATTGCTCTGTGAAGTTCACTAGACTTTTTGGTGTATGGATAGCTCCCTGCCTCTAGG
Source organism: Neotragus pygmaeus (assembly GCA_006410875.1). NCBI lineage: Eukaryota > Metazoa > Chordata > Mammalia > Artiodactyla > Bovidae > Neotragus > Neotragus pygmaeus. Next base: position 1,157,250 of record SJYV01053940.1, on the reverse strand, counting down.
TTCCTTGGCAGAGAGGCAGGAAACCAGCCGACCCGTGTGATAACATTGCCACTCGGGACTACCTTGGTGCTGCTGGCGGTGGAGGAAGCTGTGCTGAGCCTGTTCAGCTTGGTTCTCTGCCAGACTGTGCTGAGTCGTAGAAGGGGAAACGGGTACTAGGGGAAACGGAGGACTCTGTGATCGCCTCCTGGGAGATAGACCACGTGGGTCTAAGAAAAACCAGGGGTCTCACCCCTTCCTTTCTGCTCTCCAGCCACACTGTGTTGTAGCTGTGCTTGAGGTGATCCAACTGTAGTCCTCATCAGCCATTCAAGACAGAGGCTGCAGGACCCTGGAGGTCCAGGCACATGGCGATCTTTCTGACCTTTATACTGCGTGACTTGTGCAGGTTGCGCAGGGATTTCTGCACCCTTAAAAAGAGCAATGAGAAAAGCTAAGCCAGAGAGGCCATTGCCAGGATTGTGGGAATACCACGTAAAAGCCTCACTCCTATTTCCCCGCATGGGACCCAGGCCCTGGCTGTCTGGGCTTCTCTCCCATCCTTGACCTTACTTTGTCCTGCCCACTTCCCTTCCTTTCCTCTCCTCAGTGCCCCAGGAGGGCTCTGCCCCATGAAAAGAATGGGGAGGCTCCGGGCCTGCATGGCCCCCTAGACCTGCTGAGTGAGCAAGCAACTGGGACTGAGGTCTTCGTCCGCACTTGACTGATAGGCCTCCAGTCTGAGCAGAGGCAGAAGGTGGTCTTTCGGCTGCCCTCACCTGTCCATAGGTGGCATGGGTGGTCTCAGGGAAGGGCAACCCTTCCAGGGCCAAGTCTCCACTTCTCCCGCCTCCACTTACTTTCCCTGTAGCAGAGAGGAGTGAACTAGTGTTTGCTGACATTTGGAATGTCATTGAATGATCTATGCTCTTATTGAACTGTCAGCTTAGAGAGGACTTGGGGCCCTGCCTCCAGCGGCCTCCAGGAGGTCAGAGCTGTCACTGAGGGGCCAGAAGAGTGTATACACACATGCGCGTGCACATAGATATACACGTGTACTCATGTGAATGAATATACTCAAGTACCCAACACTGTATGCATGTATCCATACTTGAATACATGTGTATACACCTATTCACATGCAGAAACATGAAAACATGTACAAATGTGTTTATATATACATTTTCATAAACTGTAAAGACACATGCACATATATAAACATACACATCTGCATAAATAAGCAAAATATTCTTGAGTGCCTTTTGTGTTCCAGATACTGTACTGGGCCTTGGGGATATAACAGAAAATATGTATGTTAAATAAACAATTTCAATTGTGTTATAATACCAAGCAGTTCAGAGTCATAGGATCATATCACAAGGGATATGACAGGATATCATAGGATAATATCACCTGACTTAGTGGGATAAGGGGGAGGAAGGGGGCCTAAGCTGAGACCTGGGGGATGAGCAGAAATTGACTGAGCAAAGGAGACCACGTATGGCAAGGCTTTGGGTGAAGAGAAGCCTGGCAGCTTCATGGAGTTAGAATGTAAGCTCCATGAGGGTGGAGAGTGTTTGTCTCTTGTGTTCCCTCTTCCGTCCTCGTCACTCTGGATAGTCCCTGGCACACAGTAGATGTGTAGTCATTATTTGCTGGACAAATGACTGTCTGAAGCACATGAATGTGGGCAAGAGAGAAGACTGACCTGAACTGAAACTGGAGGGGAGGCAGCACCTTGTAGACCAGACTTTAGGTTTTGATCTTTGTCCTTAGGGTGAGGGGACACGATTGAAGATAGGAGAGGCATCATCTGATTTGCGTTTTGGAAAAAAAAAACAACAACCTCTCAGGCTGCAGTGTAGAGAGAGCTAGTAGAGACAGGGGACTAGTCATAGAGCTGTAGCTGGCGTGTTGGGATGAGCAGATCATTGCGTGGGCAGCATGGCTGAGCTCGTAGCATCCCCAGCCCCTGTTTGTTGGATGCCAGGAGAGTGCCCTTCTCCAATTCACTGCGAGAACTGAAAATGCCACCCCCCACCCCAAACAAACATACATTTCCAGTGGCCTGGACAAAGCTGGAGTGGGGAGGTAGCGTACCTACTTGAGAACCATGGAATTAGACCATTGCTTAGTTCAGGTAAAAAATGATAGTCACTGGGATTGAAGTGACAGCAGTGGAAATGTAGAGAAATGGACTGAGTCTGGAGTATTAAATGGTACAGTCAATTCTCCTGGGGCAGAACATACGCCTCCCTGCAGATCACCATGCTGTGGAAAGCTGTGCAGTAAAAGTGGGGTTAGGAGCACAGTCCTCACAAACTTCATCAGTGGTACATGAAAAGAGATGGGAATCTAATTTTAAAAAATGTAATAAAAACTATGGGTAGTATGACTTTACATGCATTAAATGATTAAGAAATACACAAATACTACAATAACTATGGCATTTTTACCTTGAAGAAACTTGAAGTTTACTTGGAAATGAGCATGAGAAGGGTTGCAGCTTGTGAGTTACTATGAAGTGGCGGAACGAGAGTTCTCTGAAACCAGGATTGTAACCAGATGGATGTGGCTTGTAGCACAAGTGGTGGTCCAGGTAGCTGGTATGTGTTTGGGATGTGTGCATTTTGTATGTTCTTGCACAGCTCTGTTCAGCTGGGTGTAGCTTCCTGTGTTTATCTTACGTTGTTTATGGACAGAGTCTCACATAAATGCACAGTGTGTGTTCTGCTGAATCGTCCCCTCATTCTCCAGTTGCACTGGAACAAGCTTGCTCTTTCAAAATGAGTGTTCCAGCAGAACTGACTGTAAAATAGATGGGAGATGGTGACCGATTGGCTGTGAGGGTTGAGGATAAAGGAGAAAACCATCATGATTCCAAGGTTTATGATTTGAGCAACTGGGAGAATTGGAATGAATTTACCGAGATAATGAAAGAAGTAGTGTAGACATTGGAAGAGAAGGCGAATTCAGTGTGGGACATGTTGAGTTAGATGCCATTGAGGCATTCTGGTGAAGCTTTGGAGAAGGGATTTGAATATATAGTCCTGGGGCTCAGGGATAAGGTCTGGATAAGAGATGCAGATTTGGGGGCATTATTGATGTGTGAGTGATAATTGAAGCCATGGAATGGACTGATTAAGATGAGAAGAAAAGAGAGCCTAGTACAGAACACTGGGAAATATCAATGTTTGATACATAGAGGAGGGAGAGTCAGAACTAGAGGCAGAGGGGGAGTGGTCACTAGTAGTGATGATATTTCTTAATTAATGGATGTGTTTTGTGTGCTAGACCTGGCAGTGTCCAGTACAGTTGCCACTGGAGAAGGCGGTGGCAGCCCGCCCCAGTGTTCTTGCCTGGAAAATCCCATGGACGGAGGAGCCTGGAAGGCTGCAGTCCATGGGGTCACTGAGGGTCGGACACGACTGAGCGACATCACTTTCACTTTTCACTTTCGTGCATTGGAGAAGGCAATGGCAACCCGCTCCAGTGCTCTTTCTTGCCTGGAGAATCCCAGGGACG
>SJYV01053940.1:1097469-1153581 GCA_006410875.1 Neotragus pygmaeus | reverse complement strand
AAAAAAAAAACAACAACCTCTCAGGCTGCAGTGTAGAGAGAGCTAGTAGAGACAGGGGACTAGTCATAGAGCTGTAGCTGGCGTGTTGGGATGAGCAGATCATTGCGTGGGCAGCATGGCTGAGCTCGTAGCATCCCCAGCCCCTGTTTGTTGGATGCCAGGAGAGTGCCCTTCTCCAATTCACTGCGAGAACTGAAAATGCCACCCCCCACCCCAAACAAACATACATTTCCAGTGGCCTGGACAAAGCTGGAGTGGGGAGGTAGCGTACCTACTTGAGAACCATGGAATTAGACCATTGCTTAGTTCAGGTAAAAAATGATAGTCACTGGGATTGAAGTGACAGCAGTGGAAATGTAGAGAAATGGACTGAGTCTGGAGTATTAAATGGTACAGTCAATTCTCCTGGGGCAGAACATACGCCTCCCTGCAGATCACCATGCTGTGGAAAGCTGTGCAGTAAAAGTGGGGTTAGGAGCACAGTCCTCACAAACTTCATCAGTGGTACATGAAAAGAGATGGGAATCTAATTTTAAAAAATGTAATAAAAACTATGGGTAGTATGACTTTACATGCATTAAATGATTAAGAAATACACAAATACTACAATAACTATGGCATTTTTACCTTGAAGAAACTTGAAGTTTACTTGGAAATGAGCATGAGAAGGGTTGCAGCTTGTGAGTTACTATGAAGTGGCGGAACGAGAGTTCTCTGAAACCAGGATTGTAACCAGATGGATGTGGCTTGTAGCACAAGTGGTGGTCCAGGTAGCTGGTATGTGTTTGGGATGTGTGCATTTTGTATGTTCTTGCACAGCTCTGTTCAGCTGGGTGTAGCTTCCTGTGTTTATCTTACGTTGTTTATGGACAGAGTCTCACATAAATGCACAGTGTGTGTTCTGCTGAATCGTCCCCTCATTCTCCAGTTGCACTGGAACAAGCTTGCTCTTTCAAAATGAGTGTTCCAGCAGAACTGACTGTAAAATAGATGGGAGATGGTGACCGATTGGCTGTGAGGGTTGAGGATAAAGGAGAAAACCATCATGATTCCAAGGTTTATGATTTGAGCAACTGGGAGAATTGGAATGAATTTACCGAGATAATGAAAGAAGTAGTGTAGACATTGGAAGAGAAGGCGAATTCAGTGTGGGACATGTTGAGTTAGATGCCATTGAGGCATTCTGGTGAAGCTTTGGAGAAGGGATTTGAATATATAGTCCTGGGGCTCAGGGATAAGGTCTGGATAAGAGATGCAGATTTGGGGGCATTATTGATGTGTGAGTGATAATTGAAGCCATGGAATGGACTGATTAAGATGAGAAGAAAAGAGAGCCTAGTACAGAACACTGGGAAATATCAATGTTTGATACATAGAGGAGGGAGAGTCAGAACTAGAGGCAGAGGGGGAGTGGTCACTAGTAGTGATGATATTTCTTAATTAATGGATGTGTTTTGTGTGCTAGACCTGGCAGTGTCCAGTACAGTTGCCACTGGAGAAGGCGGTGGCAGCCCGCCCCAGTGTTCTTGCCTGGAAAATCCCATGGACGGAGGAGCCTGGAAGGCTGCAGTCCATGGGGTCACTGAGGGTCGGACACGACTGAGCGACATCACTTTCACTTTTCACTTTCGTGCATTGGAGAAGGCAATGGCAACCCGCTCCAGTGCTCTTTCTTGCCTGGAGAATCCCAGGGACGGGAGCCTGGTGGGCTGCTGTCTCTGGGGTAGCACAGAGTCGGACACGACTGGAGCGACTTAGCAGCGGCAGCAGCAGCAGCCACCTATAGCAGTCAAATACTTGAAGTGCAGCTAATATGATTGGTGAACGAATTTTAAATTGTATTTAATTTTGACTAAACACAAGTTGAAAACTTTCAAGAAGAACTTTTAAGTATGTTTAGAACTGGATTGGTAAATCTGTATTTTCAACTGTTAATTGTTTAAAATCTAAATACAGCTAAAGTATTTCTGATGAAGATTTAGCATCTCAATTGAGATGTGTTGTTAGTGTAAATTACACACTTGGTATGAGAAAATACAAAATACTTCTGTAATAATTTTTTATGCTGAGTCCATATTGAAATGATAATCTTTGGATTTACCAAGTTAAATAAAATATATTCTTACAATTAATTTCATTTGTTCTTTTGTTTCACTTGAGCTGGGCATTAAATCCCTAGCGTGCTTATAGAGCTCACGTTATGTCTGTGTTGGACAGTGCTATGCCGAGTGCTGTGTGCTCACGTACCTACATTATCTAATTCTCACAACTCTGTACGGTAGTTACTGTCATTTTTTGCATTTTAAGGTTAAGAAAACTGAGGCACAGAGTGATGATGAAACCTGCTCAGCATCTCAGTTTGGTACGTGACCAAGTTAGAACTCAAATTTAGTTTTGCCTGCATCTGTGCCGAAGAGAATAAACAGAGTGAAAAAAGACAGTGAAAGGATGGCAGAAGAGGAGGTAGGTCAGGAGAGGGTGAGATCACAGAAACCAAAGAAAAAGAGTATCTACTGGGAAAAAAAGGATTGGTCAGTTCAGAGGGGGCCACATGATGTAAAGACCGAAATACAGGTGCCAGACCTGGGCTCGAGGACCTTGGCGACCCTGGTGAAACCCCTTGATGGCATGACAGGGATGGGTCAAAACGAGCAACTGGGGAGTAAATGAGATAAGAGAAATCTGAACTTTTTCAGAAATGTGGCTTTGAAGGAGGGAGGGTAAGAGCTGTGGTGGGGCAGCTGTGGAATCGGGGCAAGTCTTGTGTTTTAAGGTGGAAGATGTATGTTCTCGTTTGTGTATTAGGGAAGAAAGGTTGAAATATAGGGGTGAGGGAGGTCTCTAAGAAGGTGACAGGAGAAGGGAGGGAAAACTCAGTTCCTTGACACTGTCTTCGGGGGGAAGGCTGCTCTTCCACTGTGACGGGGGAGAAGTGCAGGCAGGTGCAAGCAGGCTTGTGGATTTGGTGATGACAACAGGCAGTTTCCCTCTAATGGCTTTTGCTTTTCTCTGTGAAATAGATCAGTCGTTTGCTAGTGATGACTAGGGGAGGGCTGGGGAGGTTGGCAGAAAGTTGAAAAGGGTTGCTATAGTTTCAGTAAAGAATAGCAGCCTGAGCTTTACTTGAGAAGTTCAGTAGGATTTATAGGCAGTGTTGAGGGTCCAGTTGGTGTTGGTGACACTAATTCACAACGGAACCTCTCTGTTCAGCTGTGTGGCTTTTCTTTAGCAGAGCTCAGCTGCCTGGCGTCCGCATGCAGAAAGCAGATATTTAGATTCATTCACAGGAGAGAGATTCCCAAGGGGTGTGATGAAATCAACAGTTGAAGATATTGTCAAGACAGTGGTTGCCAGGATGGACTGTGGGGTTTAAGCTGGATGTTGAAGGAAGAGAAGACAGCAGGGGACCTGACAGATATGGAAAAAGTAGATGGGTCCCAAGAAGATGAGGGACAGGTAAAAACCAGTATAGTGGAGCATGCCACATGGAAGAATAAGAGACTGTGGTTGGAAAGCGGCATGTCTGAATCAGTGATTTCAGAGATGGGGTGATTCTAGGTGTTGGCAGTCTCCAAGTTGCGCCCAAAGGGGTGGGTGGCCAAGATCAGGTGGAGGAGAATGTTATTGTAAATAAGAGATCAAGAAATGGGTAGGTCCCAAAGGATGTAAATATGTATATATATACATATGCATACATAATATGTATATATTCACTGCAGGACACATAGGTATAAATGTATATATAAGTGCATGCCTGCACAATAAGCACTTCATGTATGGTCAGACCACGCCATGCAAGTGTGTGCATATACATTCACAAATGGTCTGGAATTCCCTCTGGTGCCTGGGCCTGTTTGGATGGGCTTTTGCGGAAGCCGGCAGGCAGCCTTAGGAGGATTCTGAATCAGTCCTGGCAGACAGGGCTCAGACAGTCCTGCTGAGAAGTTGTAGGGTTGGAGGTCACCTAGAATTTGACAGACTCAGATGAAGCAAGTTGTGAAGATTGCTGATCCACTTTGCCTCTGCCATCTGTGCCATACACCCTGCCACAATTGCTGGGTGCCCTGAAGGGGATGGGGTTGGGACCAGCTCTGAAAGGAGACCTTCTTGGGTCCCTGCACGAAGGCGCTCTGTCTCCCCCCTCCCCTGGGAGTGGACAGCAGGAGAAACTGCTGAAGGGAGGGTTGGTGTCTACGATTGAGTACGACTTCTCCTGACCTTGGAGCATTCAGAGTCCCAATCAGCGCAGTAATAAATTAAGGGCTTATGGAGGAATAAATTCTCGGCCTTAATGAAGTTATTTGCTGGGGGCCTTAGGCAGGTCAGCAAGTCGGGATGGTGCAGATTGGAGGCTCCAATAAGCGGGCTGAGCTAGCCAGGAAGCCGTCAGGACTGAAAGGGTCTGGAGCTCTGCTGGTCAGGTCACTTTTTTGGTGCTCTGGGGAGAGAGCTGCTCCAGTGACAGGCAGCTTGACAGAGGCTGGGATTCTCTGTACAGTGGTGGCCACCTGGTGCCTGCTGCAGAACCCGTTATTGGAGTGACTTGGAAAAACCAGTAACAAGACAAAAACAGAAACCAAGGGAGGCGTGAAGATGGAGGGGCCCTGCCAGGTGTTTGTTTTGTTCTGTTTTGGAGGGAGGAGGGCTCACACCGCGATGGATGCTTCTGGGCCACTCAGCGGTCAGGACCAGAAAGGTAGGGGCTGTGGCCCAGGTCTTCGGCATCACCCAAAGTACAGAGCACTGTCTGCGGGGTGTTGACAGCGTCACACAGGCCGCTGGCTTAAGGGGAACTAGCTCTGCGGCCAGGTAGACGAAGGCCTCTAGCAGCGAGAAGAGGACACGAAGCACCAGGTAGAAGTATGGGAGAGGCAGGGACAAGGAGGGGCCGAGTGGGAGAGCAGCCTGGAGCGTTTGCCACGAGGTTCGAGGCTGAAGCCCTGGGAGGGGTCAGCTTGGAGGCTGGCGGCTTTGGATTGAAGAGCTGAAACTGGAACCTGGACCTCAAGAATCCATGTCCTGAGCTTTACTCCTTCATCCCATCCCCTGTGACATCGCCCCTTGGGAATGAGCTCTTGGGACGAAGCCCAAAGGTGGCAGAGGAACCAGTGCTGTGCTTGGAGTCGGGGCAGCTGGAGCTGGAGAGGCTGTCTTCTTTCTTCGCATCTCCCTGCCCCCATGGCGTAGTGCCCTGCCTGGGCTTTTCCTTTAAATATGTCTTAACAGCTGTCTGAACTCTGAAATTTCTTTCACTCCTTCCTTCGCCTTGTTAACATGTGTTGCCTTTGGGGTAATCAGGGAAAAAATATTATGTCCTTTTACAATTACCGGGTTTTGGAATATTAAAATGTCTCGCTGCATCGGCACTGTTATTTTGATTGGTATTCTAACCTTTGACTAGCCCATAAAGCGCGCCGCTCCTGAAGCCAATATTGCAGGACTGAAATTTAATTCCGGAATGATTCCAGATAATAGGGAGACAGATAATATATGCATGAAGGATATTATGTTTGGACTAACTGCAGCAGGGCCAAGGCTGGGGAGCTGAATAATAGCCCAGAGTGAGTTATAATCTGTGGGACAGAAATGCCTTACTGTCAGGGCCAGGAGAGGAACTCTTAAATCAAAGACCCAGGAAAGGGTGTGATTGCCGTGTGCGTGTTTTGACAGGAAGAGCACCAGAGCCAAGAGGGTAGGTATGGGAGGCCCATCCCTCCTCTTGAGCATGGTACCCAAGGCCTGGAAGATGCAGCTCATGGCAGCATCCCTGTCTTCATAGCTCCTGTCCTCCAACATTCCAGCCGGATCAGACTTCTTGCTGCTCTTCCAATAGGCAGGACACTTTCACTTCCCTTTGCTCATTCTGTTCCCTTTGCTGACATTCCTTTTCCTTTTTGGAGTTTTGGAAAAACTCCTGTTTATCCTTCAAAACCCTCTTCTGTGCAACCTCTGATGCTACCCCAATTCTGGTTCAGTTCAGTTGCTCAGTCGTGTCCAACTCTTTGCAACCCCATGGACTGTAGCACGCCAGGCTTCCCTGTCCATTACCAACTCCCGGAGCTTGCTCAAACTCATGTCTGTCAAGTTGGTGATGCCATCCAACCATCTCATCCTCTGTTAACCCCGTCTCCTCCTGCCTTCAGTCTTTCCCAGGATCAGGGTCTTTTCCAATGAGTCAGTTCTTCACATCAGGTGGCCAAAGTACTGGAGTTTCAGCTTCAACGTCAGTCCTTCCAATGAATATTCAGGACCGATTTCCTTCAGAATGGATTGGTTGGATCTTCTTTCAGTCCAAGGGATTTTCAAGAGTCTTCTCCAACACCACAGATCAAAGCATCAGTTCTTTGGCACTCAGCTTTCTTTATAATCCAACTCTCACATCTATAGATGACTACTGGAAAAACTATAGCTTTGACTAGACGGCCCTTTGTTGGCAAAGTAACGTCTCTGCTTTTTAATATGCTGTCTAGGTTGGTTATAGCTTTTCTTCCAAGGAGCACGCGTCTTTTAATTTCATGGCTGCAGTCACCATCTGCAGTGATTTTGGAGCCAAAGAAAATAAAGTCAGCCACTGTTTCCACTGTTTCCCCATCTATTTGCCATGAAGTGATGGGACCAGATGCCATGATCTTCGTTTTCTGAATGTTGAGTTTTAAGCCAACTTTTTCAGTCTCCTCTTTCACTTTCACCGATTCTGGTAGACATAGTTAATCACCTCCTTCTCTGTAGGGCTTCAGTACTTTGTAATGAGTATATCACATGATCTTGTAATCATCTGCTTACATGTTTGTCTTTTCTACTAGACTATGAGCTCCTCGAGGCCTACTTACCACCCGTCTCTGTACGTCCAGTGCTCAGCACTGGGCCTTGATACACACTAGGTATCAACAAGCACTCATTGAACCCACACTGAATATTAACACCAGACTAATAAGGCCTGTCTAATCAAGGCTATGGTTTGTCCTGTGGTCATGTATGGATGTGAGAGTTGGACTGTGAAGAAGGCTGAGCGCTGAAGAGTTGATGCTTTTGAACTGTGGCATTGGAGAAGACTGTTGAGAGTCCCTTGGACTGCAAGCAGATCCAACCAGTCCATTCTGAAGGAGATCAGCCCTGGGATTTCTTTGGAAGGAATGATGCTAAAGCTGAAACTCCAGTACTTTGGCCACCTCATGTGAAGAGTTGACTCATTGGAAAAGACTCTGATNCAGATCCAACCAGTCCATTCTGAAGGAGATCAGCCCTGGGATTTCTTTGGAAGGAATGATGCTAAAGCTGAAACTCCAGTACTTTGGCCACCTCATGTGAAGAGTTGACTCATTGGAAAAGACTCTGATGCTGGGAGGGATTGGAGGCAGGAGGAGAAGGGGATGACGGAGGATGAGATGGCTGGATGGCATCACCGACTCAATGGACATGAGTTTGGGTGAACTCCAGGAATTGGTGATGGACAGGGAGGCCTGGTGTGCTGCGATTCATGGGGTCGCAGAGAGTTGGACACGACTGAGCAACTGAACTGAACTGAATGAGCTCCAGAGTCCGGATGCCCATTCCTCTGCCAGATATCCCAGACAAACGGAGAAGTTAAGTAATTTGCCTAAGGGCACACAGCCAGGAAGAGGGAAAGCTAGGATTAGAACCCACATAGGTGTTGGTCTTTTCCCCACCATGTCTCCTCGGCAGATGGGCAAGGGAAGGAGTTGGAGGCCAGGATAGGAAAGGCAGAAGCTCACTTCCCTGACTCCGTCCTTCCTTCCTTCCCTCCCTAGCTCAGGACTTGGGTCCTCTTTGCTGGAGACTATACTGCTTCTTAATACTCATGGGACTCAAGACCTAGCAAGGATTGTGCCTTCTGTTTATGTTAATGACCTTTAGACAGTTCTTCCACGCAAAAGCTACTTCTGTATTGTGAGTTTGTGACTGAGGATCAGGAAAGTACCTGAGAAAAGTACCAAGTGTGGTTTTGGAAAGCTCTTAGGGAGGTAGGCAGACAGAGCACATGGGGCTCTTAATAATGTTAGAAAACTTCACAGGACATTGCTTTTGGCCTTGAACATCTGGTGGAACTAATATTGGGTGTATGGTGATAAAATTGCATAATGAAAAAAGCTGCAGTGAATTTGGTTGACTTTTAAAGGAGCTTGTATTTTCTTAATTACAATGCTAGCTGCATCATCCTAGACAAATGGTATGGCTGTAGCTGACACTTACCTTCACTTAGTGTTCAGGTGATACTTGATGCGTACACTGGGCCCTGTGGATGTGGCTCAGACCAGAGACCACTGGCGCAAGAGAAAGAGCTTCAGAGCCAGGTGAGTCTGGCTCAAACTAGATGATACTACCACCAATCAGCTGTGTGATCTGGGGCAAGTTCCTTAACTCTCTGACTATGAGCGATACCAATATCTGACACACAGACTCTGCAGTCCAGTAGGTGTAGTTTAGAATCTTGATTTTGCCCGCTTACTAGCTGTGAGATTTTAGGAAAGTCACTTCATTTCTTTCAGCCTCAGTATCATCGTCTGTAAAACAGTAAGAACAGTACCCACTCCGAGCGTTGTCCTGGGCGTGAAGTGATAGCACGCGCCTCTGTTCCTCCCTTGCCCTCACACAGAGCGCCAGAGACGAGGCAGCTAGGCCACGAGGGGCAAAGAGACAGGAGTTCAAGGTAGACGTACAAGCCTTTGTGGTCAGGAGCTAGGAAAGGGGGGTTCCTCCCGCAAAATGCAAGTGAGCCCAGGGAGGAGGAGCCGAATGCCATCCTCAGACCGACTGACCCTCAGCTGACACCAAGGAGCAGAGTCTGTCATCTCGTGTCCTGGACTCCAGCCGCCAGCAGCACGCCTGGCTGTCTGTGGTGCAGAGTCACATTCACCTTCGGCCAGTTGCTGGCTCTGCCACCTCGCTGTGCTGTGACCTTGGACAAGCTGTTCACCTTCTCAGTCCTTGCTTTCCCCACTTGTAGAGTTAATTAATAACAAATAGGTGCCGCTCTAAATGCTTTTTGTCCATTCACCGAGTCCTCAAACAGCTCTGAGATAAGTGCTATTAGCCAATTTCCAGATGAGGAAACTGAGGTACAGCGGTTAAGCGCCTTCCACAAGATTCAGCAGCCAATGAGTGATGGAGCTATGCCCCTGACTCTAGGCAGTCGACCCCGGGGACCACGCTCAAAACTGATTTGCCCTGTTGCCTCCAGTGCAAACCAATGTTTCCCCTGGGGTATGGGAGAGGCAGTCAGCCAAGCTTCACTGAGGAGACTCGAGGTGAGCCTTGGAAGATGCAGAGTTTTCAGGAGTCAAAATGGGAGCCATGTGAGCAGAGGCCTGGAGGGAAGGAGCTTGCTGCACTTGGGAACCACAGACAGTAGTTTTCAAGTTTTTTAAGCTACTCTGTAGGCCAGCCGTGTGCATGCCTTTTAGTGGAGGGGAAAGCAAGTGAGCACAGGAAGGAACCATTTCCCATGGTCTGGGGTGGAGCCAGCCTCAGCTGCCTTCTAGCAGTAGGGCAGTTGCTCCAGGAGGCTGCCATGTTTACGTGCAGGTGAGGGAAAAGAGCCTGTGGGCCTGGATGGCAGGGAGGGAAAGAGGCCACTAGGCCTTGTCGCATTATTGGCTGTGAACAGTCTGAGACTGCTTGGCCAGAAGACCCCAGAATCCTTACGGTAACACACAGGAAATTACAGAGTGAAGAATCAATTAGGTGCCGTTCGTCAAGGTTCTAGAAGAGTGCTGGTACTTGGCGTGGGGTTGGGCAGCCCGGCACAGCCTCAGCCGGGGAGCCAGCCTGCCTTGCTCTGCATCCCTGGTGGGTGTGGCCATGAGGGGGAGGGAGAGGGGTCAGCTCAGGGCAGCCGGGGTCCTTCCCTCCTCCGTGCTGTTCCCCTGCAGCTGCTACAGGTCGCCCTCCAGCGGGGGTGGCCAGTGGTGCCCTCCGTGGCAGGTCTTCACCCTGCGGCCTGCCCCTGCTCCGTGTGTCTCTGGCTGGCTGCCGCTCAGAGTCCGTGTCCTGTCAAATGACAGCGTCTAGGTCCTGGTCTGACCCTGAGCCTCCTTTGTCTTTCTTTTGTGGCTTTGAGGAAGTGAGTTCCGAGCCCACTCTGGAGTAGGGGAGAGTGGGGAGCTCTGCTGAGTGTTGGAGACTGGATTTAAGCCTCGGCATCCAGACCGCAGAGCCTGTACTCTCACCCTCGGGCCAGGGCCAGTCCATGCCTCTTGGTTGTTGTGTGTGGTTTGGTCTGTCCGTGTGCAGGACCGTAAGCCACTTGAGGGAAGGGACCAGGTCTGCTGCTTCTCTGACCACCTGATGAGGTGAACAGAGGGGATGTCAGGAGGCTTGTAGAGGCATAGATACTGTGGAAAAGGTGGGCTCATCAGAGTTCAGTGTGAAGTCTGAGAAGCCAAGGGCACCCTTAGTTACTCTGCCTTCTCACAGGTTCATTCTTTTTTTCTTTGCTTCCTTCCTTCTTGTGTTGTTGTTGCTGCTGCTTTGGACCCTGGAAACTGGAGGACTTAGAAAAAGGGAGCAAAGAGCACAGAGACTTCCTGAACGCAGGAGGCACAGCCCTGTCTCCCAGCTGCTGTTTTACCCTGCAGTCCACTTGGGAAAGGCAGGTGTGCTCACGTCTGTCGGTGTCAGCTGGAGCCAGGCTCTGTGCTCCACGCACTTCGTACATGTAGTCCTCACAGCTGCTCCCCAAGTCAGGGACATTGGCCCTGTTTTGTGGGTGCGGAAGTAGAGATTCAAAGACATTAACAAGTTTGCTCAAAGTCCCATGACCAGAGTGTTAATCCAGGTTCTCTCCTTCCATGACTTTCTTCTTGTGACTAGTCCCATAGCAGATACTACCTGAAGGCAGTGCCTCTGGTCTGGCCTGGGCTGGAGGCCTGGGCAAACACACACGGGCCATTCCTAGTGGTATGGCCAATGAGGCCGTGGCTGGGGAAGGACAGAGTTTGGCCTCATGCTCCAGATCTCTTGGGAATGACACCTATTTAATGGGAATCTGTGTGTCAGAGAGTGAGCCCATGTGTACTTACACATTATATGTGATTAAAGATGTGGATCTTGCCTTTCTCCTTGTGGGGAGGCTCGTGTGTGTGTACTCAACTATGTGTGTGTGCCCTCGTGTGGGAATTCGGGGGAGGGTGTGGGTATGGGCCCTGTGGTCTGACTCCACCTGGAGCTGTGCAGATGCAGGCCTTGTCTCTAGAGGACAGTATGGTGCAATACAAAGAACCCTGGACTGAATTTAAAGCTGGAGGATTAAGACGGGGCTCTGGCATTGGGTCTCGTGCCCTTTCTGAGGCCTCAGTGTCCTCATCTAACAAAGAAGGAAGCTGAGCAAGGCGATCTCTCTTGTGGTCTCTTCTCCCTTTGCCATCCTGAGATCATTTATGGGACCTGAGGTTTCCGCTTTTTGCTCCCAGCAAAAAATGTGACAGATCCAAGGAAGGCAAGAGAAGTCCCTCTTTGACTCTTACTTACTTTGAGCTGTAGCACTGGGGCTACTGCTGTATCCTATTGGGAAAAACTGAGGGTCCAGGAAAGGCAAGGCATTGCCTGGCATCAGGTGAGGAGAGCTGGGGACTCAGATGTTGGGAAGGAGTTTGGATGGCTGGTCGTCCCAGAGTTTGGGGTGACCTGGACTGGAGCTTAATGCTGTTGAGGCTTTGGGCGGCTTCTCCATGAGAATATGGGGTGAGGAGAAACTTGTCACCCTGCTTCTTCAGGAGGTGGCGTGAGGGGGCCTCTCAGTACTCTAAAGGCGGGGTGCAGCCCAGGCCCTTCCTCTGGCCTGTGATCTTGGCAGACAGGGAGTGATGGCCAGATAGGCACCAGGAAAAGTAGCTGAGTTGGGTTCACGTTCATATGGGACTGTGCTGGGTTAGCCCAGGCCCTTCTGTGAGCTCACCTAGCCTGCTGTCAGCTCCCTTTGAGGGAAGAGTGGTATAGGGTTGGGTGCTTAAGTTTTCCCCAGCCTACTCAGGGCTGATCTGTGTGGCTCCTAGAGTCTGTTTCAATCTTAAAGTTGGATTGGAGCAGGGTTTTGTCTCTTCTGTTTCATCAATTGGCCTTTCATTCCCTGAAAGTTTGAATTTGATTGACTGGATCACTAGAGGAAGAATGGGCATTGGTGGACTCACAGTGCAGCTGCCTCAGCCCTGGTGAGGGCTTCTGACTGTGTTGGTTGTGTTTCCATCAGCCTGGACTTAAGCCTCAGGTAGCAAGTGACCTGCGCTCTGCCTGGGCCAGCACATCTCAGGTAACACCTCACTTACCACCATTCTTCGATGCAGCCCTATGCCTCAGGGCATGTAGACTCAGAGATGAATCAGGTCTGCTCTCCACCTGTACAGAGCTCTGATCTAGGAGGAAAGATGGACGGGTCAAGGCAGATGGGGGAAGTACAGTAGAGATAGCAAATGAAATAATAGGAATGTGTGTATGGGGTGTGTATTTTTAAAAATTCATTTGAATCCAGCTCTGTACTGAGTTGGCATATACAGGAGAAAGAGCCCATGTAATCTCGCCTGTGCACTCAGATGTCCCCTTGCCTGTGCAGCTCAGGAAGCTCGGGGCTCCCTGCAGGAGTGAGCCCCTGCTGCAGCCAGGCCTGGGACCTCTTCAAGGGTCTTAGAGCAGGGCCCTCTCTAACCCTTGGCTATCTGACTTGGAAGAGAGGAGTGACCTTCCTAGGGAGATAAGATCCAAGCTAGCTGCTCAGGAAGTGCTTGTGTGTGGGTGTGGGCAGGTGTGTCTGTGAGCATGCATAGGCGTGAGGCCAAGTATGCACACAGCAGCGGCCGGTGGTCTGCCCTCTGCACCACCACCGGGCCTGCTGGTGCTAGGCCTGGGCTTGGCACTTACGTGCTGCAAGCAGGAGGGCAGGCTGCAGGCAGATCCCAGGGCAGCCCTGCGGCCTCCCCAGTGGAGTGTTTGCTGTGCCTAATTACCCGGCAGTTGTTTAACTATGCAAGCTGCATGCCTGCCTTTATTGCACTGTGATTGCTGAGCTGCCTATGGGGAGTGTCATAAAAAGATATAAAATGCCCATTATCTGTCTGACGCCCTCCTCCTGGACTGTGGGTGTTTGTGTTTTATTTTATTTTTATGGCTCAAGGGAAGCTCTGCAGGAAGGAGAGGGAGGGAAAGAAAGGAAGGGGAGGGGAGAGGCCTGAGGGCTGGGAGATGGAGGAGCCCCTTCCTACTGTGGTCAGCCATGAGCTGAAGGGCCCTCCCGACCAGAGGGGAGGTATGGAAATGGCAGCTGTCCAGGGGCAGGACCGGTGCTCAGGAGAGAAGGACCAGATCTTCCCCTCCTCCTCCCTCCTCCACCTGCAAGTCCTGAGCTTCTGTTCCCACCGTACCTGTGCTTGGCTCCCTGCGAGGAGGCTTGCTGCTGCGGGTGCAGGGCAGTCTGCAGAGGGTTCTGAGAATGCGCTGTGGGAACAGTCTCATTCCTGCTCAGTCCTTTACTAACTTGGACAACTTGGATTGCCTCCTGGCTTTCTGAGCACCATGGCTGACTTTGGGATAAATACCATGGGCATCACCCTCTGCTCCTTCCACCCTTATAGCTTCAACTTCTCTTTTCTCGCCAACCACAGTGAAGTATTCAGGCCACGCCTCTCCAAGAATCACTGGGTCTCAGGAAAACCTCCTGGACCAGGAGAGGAAAGAGAATTAACATTGACTTCAGCACCTGCCCTGTGCCAAACAGAACCTGTGTAAGGCAGTAAGACAGAAGAGATCAGAGATCAGACAGGGTCCCTACCCTTGAAGAGCTCACTCTGTGTAACCAGAGTGCCAGCTTCACAGTAGGTATTCAATAAACACTTGGCAAATGGGATTGAATTCAACATAGCCATCCATTCATTCATTTTCATTCAGTAGATTGCTGTTGAGCACCTACCAGGTCAGGCACTCTGCCAAGCACTGGGGATAAAATAGTGAACAAAATAGCAAATTCCCAGCACATGTTGGTTATTTAAGTGTATTTGAAGAAGAATTAAAGAATTTTAAACCCTGGATATCTGACTCCAAAAACATGTCCTTGCAACTTAGACGTGTTATTTCTCCTACCTGAACGATCAGACCCCACCTAACTTCTCTGCTTGAGAAAGCTTGGTGTCTCCTGAATAAAGTACAAGCTCCCTGGCCCCTGAATGTACCTCTCCAGTAAAACCAAGAATGTCTGTGTGACTGTCCACTTCTAGGCCTTATTCACATTGGCTGCATCTGCACGGGTCGTTCCCTTCCTTCATTCCTGCCTTGTGAACTCCTGCTGACCCTTCACGACCTAACTCTGTCCTCTGTGCAGACTTTCCCCCTGTCCCATTGGTAACTCTCTCTTCAGACACCTGTTTCAAGTTCCTGAGACACAGTCAGGCTCTGTGCTGGAGCTTTCCCTGGCTCTGTTCATTGCTGGTGAGCGTGTACTACTATCCTACTGTACATGTTTTAAGAAAGAGAAGAAAAAAAAAGCTTTATTGAGATATAATTCACATACCATGCAATTTGCCCATTTAAAGTGTTTCAATTCAGGGACTTCCCTGGTGGTTCAGTGGTTAAGATTCCACACTTCCGCTGCAGGGGATGTGGGTTCGATCCCTGGTCAGGGAACAAAGGTTCCATGTAGTGTGGCCAATAAATAAATAAATAGTTTCAATTCTGTGTTTCCTGGTATCTTCACAGGGTTTTGCAGCCATCATCATCATCTAAATTTAAAACATTTTGTCACCCCTAAAACACTAGCAGTCACTTCCCATTTCCCCTCAAATACCCCAGCCCTAAGCAACCACTGATTTACTTTCATCTCTATAAATTTGCCTATTCTTGCAATTCTGGAAATTTCTTAAATGCAGCCTTTTGTTTCTGGCTTCTTTCACTTAGCATAATTTTCAAGGGTCATCTGTGTTGCACCATGAATCAGCTCTTCATTTCTTTCTATTGTGAATAATATACTCCATTGTATGAATATACCTCATTTTATTTATGTGCTCATCAGTTGATGGACATTTAAGCTGCTTCCACCTTATGGCTACTAAATAATGCTGCTATGAACATTTGTGTGCAGGTTTGTTTTATTGCTTTTGTTTTGCAGACAGAAAGATACTTGTCTGTCTTTCCCAGTAGATTGTGATCTCCTAAGAGTAAGGGTCACTCCTCTACTGTTCCCTGATGTATCCCCAACATTCAACCCATGGTTAGCACTCAGTAAATGTCAGAACGGAGAAGGCAATGGCACCCCACGCCAGTACTCTTGCCTGGGAAATCCCATGGATGGAGGAGCCTCGTAGGATACAGTCCATGGGGTCGCTAAGAGTCAGACACGATGAGCAACTTCACTTTCACTTTTCACTTTCATGTATTGGAGAAGGAAATGGCAACCCACTCCAGTGTTCTTGCCTGGAGAATCCTAGGGACAGAGGAGCCTGGTGGGCTTCCGTCTATGGGGTCGCACAGAGCCGGACACGACTGACACAGCAGCAGCAGCAAATGTCAGAAAGTGAATACATCCATGCTTTCTAACTCTCTTTCCCCCTCAGAATGAAATAGCAAATTGTGAGGACCTGTTTTAATCCCGTAACCCACTCTACCTGCGTATGACTCATATCTGCCACCCACGCTGAAGCATAAGTTGATGTGTCAGGGTCCTGGACCATGCCATTTTCACTCCACCATTGGCCTTTCTGATGTAGATCCTTTCTGCAACAACAGGTGATCTGAGAAATTGAGTTGCCCCCATGATGGCAGATATAGCATCTGGCTAACTTTGACCCTGAGGCAGAGACCAACTCCACCCTCCCCTCTTCTCCTGAGGGGCCCTGCCCTGCTTTATATGGAGGGCTGACTCTGTGGAAGTAACCCAGAGAGAGTGTGGGGCTGGGTGGCCTCCTGGCTCCAGGCCAGGCCGGCTTTGTGACTGTTCCAGATGCCCGGACCTCTGAGCAGGAGGAGAGGCTACCCCTGCCATTCCAGTCAGGAGCCCATGTGAACCGAGTCTGTAGAAGAAAAGGAGTTTCTGGAACCAAGAGCCTATGAGAGATTAGTAAAACCAATATTTCTCTTTTCTTTGCACTTACTCACCCTAATAGTTTGAGCCCATAATTAGAATTGGGCTTTATTAGGCTAATTAGGAGGTAGGAATGATGGCAGGAGGGCATGTGGAGACGTATCAGCATGGTGGGCAGTAAATCTCGGGTTTTAATAGGTTTGTTCCGTAATCGGGTGGCCTGGAAGGCTGGCGGGGCGGCTGGGCCCCCCTCCCTCCCGTCCTCTACTCCCATCACTCCTTGAAGTGGCCTTCACACTTTGCCGTGCTTGTCCTCAATACTGGCGGTGGCGCTGNTAATAGGTTTGTTCCGTAATCGGGTGGCCTGGAAGGCTGGCGGGGCGGCTGGGCCCCCCTCCCTCCCGTCCTCTACTCCCATCACTCCTTGAAGTGGCCTTCACACTTTGCCGTGCTTGTCCTCGATACTGGCGGTGGCGCTGGGATATGGGGGCTCGGGAGGGAGGGAGGAGACCCCACCCGGAGCTTCATTGCCTATGCACGCGCCGTCCAGCCTGGCGGCATGATTACCTTGCTGAGAAATCCGTCCAGGCGCAGGGCTGCTGATAGCAATCATTGATTAAGAGGGTAATTGTCCTGAAAATTCAGATTGATCAGAAGGCAGAAATGATAACTTGTGTAACTGTGTTTAAAGCCACGTCCTGTCAATAGAAGAGACTGAGATGTATCGCGCCAAGAGGGGGGCAGAACGGACGGGTGTGTGCAGGCGGCTGGGTGCTGCCATCCTTCTCTCAGGGCTGAGCAGGATGTTTCTTGTCAGTAACCTGGACTATTGGAGATTCAATCACTTTTATCTCCCCCTCTCTCTCAATCCAAATGCCTTTTCATATTAGGAAATTAGAATCGGCCCTGCTCATGCAAGATTTATTAGCTCTGCTGAGCAGTCGCACCGAAGAGTAAATGATTTTGCTTTGCTGGAGCTTTTTACACATTAGGACCCAACTTCTTCCCTGCTCTGTGCCCCCGGCCGCCTCGGAGAGTGGGCACTAGAACCAGGTACTCAGGGAAAGAGCTTTTCAAGTCTGGTTTGGGGAGAGAGTATCACTCGGGTCTGGCCTCTTGACCTGCTGGAGACCCTGTTGTGTCTGGCTGACTTTTCTTCTGTCTGACCACTGGCAAGTTCTTTACTGGGGTGAAGGTTGACTCTCTGCTGCAGGGGATTCACCCCTGAGTTGGATGGCTGCAGGGAGGCCCTGGTTTGTGTGTTGGGTAAAGATGAAGGATAGAGGGGCCACCGTGACTTCTCTTCCCAGGGCCAGAACTGTCCCACTGTTGGGGGGGATAGCTCTCTTGAGCCCCTGGGGGAGCTGGTTAGAGCAAGTTTAGGGGTGTCTGGGCCTGCTGGCTGCTTGTGTCTTGAAGGCTGCAGGCTTGACTGGCTGAGGCTCTCTGATCTGCCAGCAATCTCGGCTCTTAGGGAAGGAAGGGCCTGAGCTCAATGCTTCTGGAACTCTACTGTGACTTTGGCCTTGGAGGCCTCATGGGCCTGTGTGCCAGCTGGACCTAGCTTGCCCTGGAGCCTGGGGTACTACTGGTGGGCTAGGTGAGTTATAGGATTACCGAGACAATCATTCTCTCTCCTTGCCCTCCCTCTTCAGTCCTTTGGTCAGTTGGACTCTTGGACAAACATTAGTCACAGTCATTCTTCCAGGCTTCCCTACTATAGGAGTCTGATCCTGGAGGCCAGATGGAGCAGGTGACAATGTGAACAGTCCTTCTCATATGGGGCTGAGGGAAGGTCAGCAGAACTGGAGTTTTGGTGAATGGGATTTGATCCCAAGGAGTACCCTCTTACCTACATTGCTCTCTACCTTGGCCCTACGAAGCCTCCTTTTCTCCAGACTTTCCCCAAGCAGAGGTATAGTGGTCAAGCCCGAGAGCTGGGACTGGAGGCGATGTGGTCCCCATAGTGAGTGGTGGGAGTAGGTAGCAGCCATTTTGATCCAAAAGGAAGACTGTGATTGGGGCATAGGGTAAAGGGAGGCTTTTTGGAGGAAAGTATCTGACAGGTGTCTGCAAGATATTCCCTGGAGGAAACTACTTCTAAAGTGATCATCAGGCTGCCAGCTTTCTACTGTGGGACTAGTCTGGGTCTTTCCTGTCCACCATCAGGCTCCATCCTTGGAGAAGACTGGACTTTCATGGAAGACTCCTCCTACTAGGCTGGATTGGGCAGGACAGGCCTGCCTTCTGCGTATGTGCCACCCCACCTCCCGTCATGAGTGTGTGCTGAACAAGACAGTGGTCCAGGGAGCTTGACTGATCCCCGCCCCCGTCCAGTCTGATGGACTGGGAAGTGAGTGGGTGCACATGGAGGGCTTCTGTCCCCCCGCCTCGGAGCGAACCTTGCCAGTTGCATGGGAATATTTTTTCAGTCCAAAGGATGGCTTGAGCCTTGTTTGGCTTAGTCTCCTGCCAGGGCTACTTTGGGCAAAGTTGAGGATGAATGGAAGCGCCGTGGGCACCTTGTTCCTGGGACTAGAGAACTCAAAGGACAGACTCCTAGTGGGGTGAAGGCAACAGGTTAATGTGAATTATAGCGTAATGTGAACAGTGTTGCGTTCCAGAGCCCAGAGCAAGGGAGTGCCTGAGTCCTCTTGGAAGAGCTCAGCCAGGCATCCAGAGGGCCCTTGCACTTGTCCGAGAGAAGGGTGGGGGCCATGCTGTGGAGACCGATCTGGGCGCGCACATGGGCAGGGAGAGCAAGAAGTGCCACAGGCCCCATGTGTCAGTGTGGGCCACACCTCGGTGTTTTGCAAGCTTAAGGGATGCCCACTTTCACCATCCAGCTGAGCTGCTAGCAGCTGGGGCCTTGGATTGGCCCAACTAGAGCCTTAGTTGGCCCAGGATAGAGCCCGGGCCCCCAGCTCTGCTCTGTTCTCTCCCTTCTTCTGCCTAAGGAGCAGGAAAGGGGCAGGGGTTTGGGGTTTAGGCCAGCTTGCTCCGCCCCTTGCTAAGCCCCTGCCCAGCCCCAGCCCTGCCGCCAGGGGCCAGATTGGTTCCCTGGGCCTGGTAGGGAGGCTGGGAGGAGACCAGGAAGCCAGGAGACTCATTTTCACTGGAATTTGACCTAAAGCAGGATTGGAAGGGAAGAAAAGAATTCGAACAAAAGTGCAGGCAGGAAGGAGCTGTTAACGAGCCTTTCTTTCTCTTCGGGGACAGAGCGCCGCGCATAGCGGGGCGCAGCCGCGCTCTCCTCTCGGCTCTCTGAGACCGTTGCAGTCTCTGGCCGCTGCCTGCTCTGGCCCGCTCTCCTTTTTTCCCCTCTCCTCTTTCTCGGCTCTCTCTATTATGGGGACTTGCTCCAGCTCTTTCTCTCTCTTCTGTCTCTCCTTTTGTTCTCTCTTTGTCTATTTATCACACTGTGAAGGTTGAAAGAGATGTTATTAATCTGGGAGAATGAAGGCAGGATTAGTGGTATGAATCGGATTTTGAGAGGTGTAATGATAGAAAGACTCGCTCGGCTGGCGGCCTGCGTGAGCTTGATAAATGGGGAGCACTCCAGACTGACTCGCGCCTTCCTCCGCGCTGTGCGCCCTGCCCGCTGGGGCGTGCCGCGCTCTCAGATCTGCCAGCCGGCCCACCCCGCTCCTACCTGAACCGGAGCAAAAAGCCAAGGGTAAAGCAGACACAAATATCTCCCATCGCACTTGGAGACATCATTGCTTTCAGCACCCTTTTCAAGTGGAGGCCTGTCGAGTTCTCAAAGGGCTGTGGGCAGAGGGAGTGGGACCCAGTCTTCCACCTGCTTCTTCAGCCTGTGCCGGTAGAGCTTCCCTGCTGCCCCTGAAATGGATGTCAGGGGTTGAAAGTGACGAGACAGTCTCTCGCCCAGTCAAGTAAGGGTACCAGACCATACGTAATAGGTAGTTAAGCAAAGTGCTGTTGGGAGAACTGTGGTATGAACTGTGGAGGTCAGGGTGGGTCGTAGAGGCAGGAGGAAGAGAAATCAGGAAAGGCTCCCTGAAGGTGGTGTCCTGGCAGGGTACAAGAAGGCCTGGAGAGGGTAGAAGTAGGACTTGGAGAGGGTAGAAGAAGGCTAGTGTTTCAAGTGGGAAAATAGTATAAGCAAAGATGTGGGAACAGAAATAAGCCTGACTCTTATGGGAGCCTGAAGAACCAACTGGTGAATTTCAGACCAGCAATGGACCTAAGAAATCAGGTAATTAAGCTCCTCTCCCCCATTTTCTTCAGTTTTTACAGTATAGTTGATTTACAGTGTTGTATTAGTTTCAGGTGTTCAGCAGAGTGATTCAGCTATATGTGTATATCTGTTTTTTTTTTTTCAGATTCTTTCCCATTATGGGTCATTACAAGATATTGAATATAGTCCCCTGTGCTATACAGTAGGTTCTTGTTATTTATCTATTTTATATATAGTAGTGTATATCAAATTCCTAATTTGTCCCTCCCCGCCACCACCCTCCAGCCCCTTGTTTTCCAAAGAGGAAACAGCCTGGCGACTGGAGTTGCCGTTTCAGGAAATGATTTTCTGTTCAGGTCCTGTTGCTTGTTTTAAAGGTGCTCCGTCCCCCAGCCTTGGACGATGCAGGGAGCTTTTCCGTCTTCTCCTCAATTGGTCACTCACTCACACATGTGGTCAGCCTTCATCTTTGCAACGGGAAGATCCTGGCTTAGGTTTGCTGCCGCTCAGGGCCCTCCTGCGACCCCTGCCCCCCTCCCAGGCTGCAGTCTGTGTTGGAAGTGCAGTCTCCCCACTCACCCTGGCTGGTGCGGCGAGGAGAGGATCCAGGGACAGCGCTCCCTGTGCTGAGCTCCAGACGCCTCTGACCGGCCCGAGCACTGTCCTCCTTTCTGTCTCTACCTCAGTTCTCTCTAATCGCTCTGTATCACTGTGACCAGGCATATCCTGGCATCTGTTTCCCTACAAAGGACTGTGGGTTCCAATGAGGACAGGGTTTATAAGGGATTCAGTTGAGTTGCCAGGGTCTGGCAGGCCTTCAGTGAATGTGTGAATCTTACAATGAATGAATGAGGTCATCTGCTCATGCAGGTTCTTTCTCTCCTTCTAGATAAAAAAAAATGGCCCCTGGTTCCCAGGCCTGTCCACCCTTAGGAGTAGGGAGGGTTAGATGTGCCAAGGAACTAACTTTTGATGTTGNAATCTTACAATGAATGAATGAGGTCATCTGCTCATGCAGGTTCTTTCTCTCCTTCTAGATAAAAAAAAATGGCCCCTGGTTCCCAGGCCTGTCCACCCTTAGGAGTAGGGAGGGTTAGATGTGCCAAGGAACTAACTTTTGATGTTGTTGGAGCACCTAAGATGGCATAGCCTGGCAGTGGCAGACACTTTGATGGCTTCCCATCACCTTAGGAAACGGTACGGAACCCTCATCGTGTCTTCTGAGGCCCTGGCATCTCCTGCCTTCTTCATTAGCCTCCTCTCATGCTGGCTGTCTGTGTTCCGGGGACACTAGCCTTGACTTGGTTCTTTCTAAGAGCTGTTTGCCTAGAGGCCTTAGCACTAGTCTTTCCCCTGTCTCCTCCCTGTCAGTCAGTTTCTGTTGAGGGTCCTCATAGTTCCCCATCTAGGTCAGGTTCCCCTCTTCTGTCCTGTAGACAGCCTACCTTTCTTCTTTGAGTCCTTCTGAAAGCTATAACTTAGTGCTTATATATGTTGCTGTTTATTTAACATGGGCTCTCTCCAATAGACTGGAAGCTTTCTGGGGACAGTACTGTGTCTATATTGCTAGCTTCTCAGGTGGAACAGTGGTAAAGAATCCACCTAGCAATGCAGGAGATGCAAGAGACACAGGTTCAATCCCTAAGTCAGGAAGATCCCCTAGAGTAGGAAATGGCAACTGACTCCAGTGTTCCTGCCTGGAAAGTTCTGTGGACAGAGGAGCCTGGCGGGCTACAGCCTGTGGGGTCACACAGAGTCGGACATGACAGAGTGCTCACTCACTCACACATGTGGTCTGGCATATAACAGACTCTCAGTAGTGCCCATCGTGACTAAGTCAGTGTGACCAAGAAGTCTGCGCTGCTTCATCCTGTCACATCTGGGTTAAGTGAAGGTGGAGATAACAGGAGAGCAGAGGCCAGGATGTTGGGTGTGCCCAGAGAGCCTTAGCTCTGGAGACACTGGTGTTCAGCCTTCCTAGTTTCAGCCGTCCTAGTTTCCATCCAGACAGCAGAGGAAAAAGGGCCTCGTTGGCCCTCAAGGCTTATTCTCTACCCGGGTGATCTTAGCCAGTCCTGCAGTTTCCTGCACCACCCCTGTGCTTTCCGAGGACTTTCTTGAACTGAGCTCCTGGCCTGCGTGTCCACCTTCCACAGGCACATCCCCTTGGAAGTTGCACTGAAGGCCATCTTAGTCCTTCTTGGTTATTCCCTCCAAGGCTGGTTTCTCCCTTGGGGCTCTTGTCGGATCTCAGTCCCCCACCCTGAGTGAGCTGACATGTGTTTCCTTCCAGCTTGGAAGCTGCTTGAAGTCAGTGGCCTAGTGTAGTTGATCTCTAGCACTGGGGACAGAGCTTGGCACGTGGATTTGCTCATGAGGTGTGTGTGACATGAACACGCCAGCAGAGAGAGAGGGCAGTCGGGGAGGAAAGTAGACACACTTTTTCCATTTTCTGCATGCACAGGGGAGAAGGGAAGGTGAGGCTGGGTGCCAACATGCGCATGCCTTTGTGTGTGAGGGCTGGGTGGCTGTGGTGGTGGTGGTGTCATATGCCCGATGAAGGATTATATTTTAATTTGGAAAGCACTTTAGAAACTTAGAGTGCTTTGCCTAAGTGCTGACTGCTATTAGTGTCTCCTTTTTATTAGGAAAAAGGACATGATTTTTCTCTTTCATCTTCAGGCCTGTCTGACTTCTGAGCGTCAAACTTAGCAAAATGCCTGCCCCTCACTGAGGACTAGTTACATGCCAAGTTCAAAGCTTTGGACTTGAAACACAAAATTCTGCTTTGCAGACTGGTTTCTGACACCCCTGAGGGGATTAGTCCTGACAGCTCAGTATCAGGAAGGGGGTGGGAGAGACAGGGTCGTTTGACATAGTTCAGGCCGCAATCCCAAGCCCCTCCCCTCTCCATATAGACCTGGGTGGGAGGACATAAGAACTTGGGCCATTTGTTGGGGATAGGAGAATGAGTCCAATGGTTATCAGAAACCCGCTTATCATGCAGTACTCAGGGCCAAACTTCAGAGAGAGAACTGGAGAGGAATGGCCCCTGGAAGAACTGGGTCTGCTCCACACAGGGCTGACAGGACCAAAAGGCAGAGGCATCACAGCTGCTAGACTTGGTGATGCTAAGAGCTGCCAACACAAAGGACTAGGGCAGGGGGAGGATTCTGGCTCCGGAGGCCATGAGGCAGGAGCTCGCCTTGCCCTCCCAGCACCGTTGGGAGCCTTGCTGGTCTGAAGGAAACGTCACACCCCTCCCCATGGAGAAGATCTGGTGCCGCAATGAGGTCTGGAAGGCCCACCTGCCTTGTAGTTGGGCCTCTCTGTGTGGCCTCTGCCCCAGGCTCTTGCCTGAGCAGCCACAGGACAGATAGCACCCGGGTCTCATTCTGGCCTATGTCTGCCAGCCCTGGATGCTGAAGGCTCTGCCCATGGCTCTGGTCTTGAGAGGCGGAAGCCTTGGCCCACCTTGCTAGTGCTTTGCAGTTCCCATCTCCTAATCGGGTCCTAATCTGGGGGAGCTAGGGCGGGGGTGTGGTGGGGGAGTACATTGAGCCTTCTGCCTTAACTGAATTTCCATACCTCCTGTTGTTAATTATAGAGATGTAATAATGCGATTAGTGCACGATTAAAAAAAATCCCTGATATGATTACCATGGATTTAATATCACATGATATATCATTATATCGTTATGCAGTGACAGATGTAATTGAAATACACTTATTGGAGCCGGGGGTGGTGTTTCATTCAATCCTCAGCACCCCGGGGAGGAAAGGGCTGGCTCCAAAGAAGCAATGGGAGAGAAAATTGTAATGAAAACAAAGAAAACCCACAATGTGGCTTTCTCCCTGGGCAGCTGGCTCGGGCTGACCTGCTGCCTTGACTTGGTGGCACGTGGGGCCCCAGACAGGCCAACCTCTTCTCTGGGGGCTCAGGTAGCAGGGCTTATGCTCCTTCCCTGCTTCTCTCCCCAGAAGCCTCAGTGTCCCCAAGTCCTCTCTGACTCAGCAGAGAAGCAAGAGCTCTGGGAACATGAGGGAGATCGCTCCACCTAAAGATAGACTCAGGACCCAGGGGATCAAACTGAGCCGGCAGCTGTCTTCCAAATAATTGCGGCTCCTGGACCTGTAGCGCAGCTCCTGCCTTTGCCGTGGTGGTGGTCCCATGTACTCGAGGCAGCTGTCCTGTTGTTCGGCAGTGAGCAGGAAGGTTAAGTACACAGAGAAGATAATTATCCCACGCAGGTCCTGTTGATGGACAGAGGCGGCAGCAGCTCTGGTGCCCCTGAAGTGTGTTGGTAGCCAGGGAATACTGCACACACAGAGCTGCCGGCGGGGGTGGGAAGGATGGTCTTGTGCCACCTGATGGGAGTGTCCTTCCTTTCGCTGCTGTAGCTGTGTTGCCCAGGTCTCTGCTGGCCTGAAGAATGGAGTCAAGGCTATCCATAAGCCCAGAGAGTTCAGAAAAGGAGGAGACAGAATAGTCTCCCCTTCTTGTCTAACCCAGGTAGCTGAGCCTTCAGTTCCAAGGACGGCTAGGGATGGGGCGGAACTGCTCTTCTGCTAGGTGCGATCATCCATGGTTCCTGAAGGAGATGGAACAGGACTGGCAGGAGCAGCCTCTCTGAAAACCAGGCCTGGCAGAGTTATGCCCTTTCCTCAGTGGAGGCCGTTCAGAGAGAGCAGATACAGCCCCACCCAAGAGACTCCCAACATCATGGGGCAACAGATGTGTAAACAAATCTAATATTCCAGGTGCTGCTCAGAGTTGGGGTGTGTTTAAGGAAGGGAAGAGTCAGGAGGGCTTGGTAAAGAAACGTACTTCTTTATGTATATACATTAAATTTTTTTTCTTAATTTCTGGCTGTGCTGAGTCCTTGCTGTGCACGGATTTTCTCTAGTTGCAGCGAGCAGAGGCTGCTTGCTAGTTGTGGTGCGCAGGCTTCTTGTCGCGGTGGCTGCTCTTGTGGTTTGCAGGCTCAGCTGCCCTGCAGCAAGTGGAGGCCCCTGCATTGATTGGCAGGTGGATTCTTAACCAGTGGACCACCAGGGAAGTGGAAGGAACGTACTTTCAAACTGAATGCTGAAAGAAGAGTATGTGTTCATTAGGGATAAAAACTGGGGGAAGGCAGAGGGCACCCTAGGTAGGCTAAGGAGTTGCTCAAGTAGAGTCTTGGGGGGCATCAAGCAGCAATCCCAGGACTTGAGGAGAGGTAAGGAAGAAGGGAGCAAGGCTGACCCCCTGCATCTCTGGTAGACCAGGTAGATGGTAAGAGTTTTCATTGGGATTGAGGAGCCCGGGAAGGGGAACACTTTGGAGAGGAGATGTTGAAATGGGTTTTAACCCTATAGAAAATGAATTTCCTGAGTGGACTCCAGGTGGAAATGCCAAGTGGGCAATAGAAGATATCTGTTTGACACTTAAATAGTGGCAAAGAAAAATTGATTTGAAAATTGGACAGGTTGAAGACCAGGGAGCTGAGCACATCACGCAGGGAGAGTGGTAGAGAGCAGACAGAGCAGGCGGGGAGCGTGCAGGAGCCACACGTGCCCAGGTGAGACTCTACAGGAGACCGTGAGGAAGGACACCAGAGAAGGGGGAGCTCAGAAGACTGGGTGGAGCAGCTGGAGGCTGGCTGGGCCCCCCTCTCTCTCTCCATCTAGTCCCAGGGCTTCTCCACGTGGTCTCTCCTCCTGGACTGATTTGGGCTTCCTCACAGCGTGGCTGCCTTAGAGCAGTCTGACCTCTTACAGGCAGCTCAAGGGTCAGGGAAAGCGTTCTAGCAAATGAGGAGGAAGCTGCCTTGGCATTTCTGAAATAGCCTTGAGATCACACAGCATTACTTGCATGTTACTCTTTTGGTTGAGGTCCTATAACAGAAGCCCACCCCTTTCCAAAGGGGTATAGACTCCCCTCTTGACGGCAGGTTTATCAGAGTCGTATCAGAAAAAGAGCATATGTGAGGTTGAAGATAATGTTAACGACCATCACTGGCAAACACAGTCTGCCATAATCAGTGTTAAGTTGGACCTGGAAAAAGGAGCGATAGCGTTCTCAAAGACAGTCTGCATTTTGTGTGATGGCACCAAGAACATTTGAGGGTGGTGGTGGCACTGGGTGTTCCTGAGTGACCTCAGGTATACCTGGGAGAAAGAACTATCATCCTGTCTTATAGTCCAGGAAGTTGAGGCTCAGAGGTTTAATGACTCATCCAAAGTTATGATGTGCTTTTTTTTTTTAAAGTATTTATTTGTAATTGGGGGATAATTGCTTTATAATGTTGTGTTGGTTTCTGCCATACCTCAGCGTGAATCAGCCATAGGTATACACATGTCCCCTCTCTTGAACCACCTGCCACGTCCCACCCCATCTCCCCTCTCTAGGTTATCACCAAAGTTACACTGCTAATAAATGGCAGAATTGGGAACCAACTTTTGAACGCACAAGCTTTCCATGAGGCCCGGGCTGCTGGGTACGCCATCCTCATGTATCTCTGTAGCCTTGGTATTTGGTTTACCAACTATCGATATGTTGTCCGGTTAAAGATTAGGTAGTAGTTCTGTCTGTCAGACTTCCTCTCCTGCATTCTCCAGAGTATCACCTCCCTGTCTTTGTCTGTTGGGCGTTTATGGGAAACACGGGTGATTTGATTTGGTTCCTCGTCTTGGGAAATGGCTCTTCCGCCATAGGCCACCCCTCACAGCGACCTTGTGGGGAGGCTGGATGGCTCAGACGTGCCGCTGCCAGCTTTCAGGTTCTGGGTTTTCTGCAAGTTTGTGCTTCTCTTTGTGGTCTGAGCTGGGTTCTAGCCCCAGCCACTGCCCTGCCCACGCTGTGTCCACCCTACTCTCAGGGCCCTGGTGGGTGGCGAACCAGTGGGCAGAGCCACCCTAGCAGCTGTCAGTGCCTCTCCTTTCCTCTTTGAAGGACCTGATGCCGCTGCCGATGAGGGCTACTTCATCTATTAAACCCAATACACTTGTCGCAGCTGCTAAGCCCCCGTAAGCCGCCGGGTGCCGTGTTTGTGATGGGACTGACAGTGCATGGAGGAGGCTGATTATACACGATTCCATTTCGCGGGCCCAGCAATGTAATTTCACAGGGCGATCAGCGTTTGCATGTAATAGCAGGCTGTGCTGAGGTGTCAGAATATTAAAGGCGCTAATGGCAAAGCTCCCTGTTACACAGGGGGCCACCCGCCGCGCCTACAGCAGGGCTGCGCGGCAGGCCCGTCGCAGATGGCTGGCCACTAAGCTAATGGGGCAGCAGCCAAGGCAGGCAGAGCCGCGAGAGGGGAGAGCCAGCCGGGAACAGCTCGGCACCTGCTTCCCTGCGCATGGAAATGACAGCAGCTCAGGGGAAGGGAAGTGTGCATGCTNGCTGGCCACTAAGCTAATGGGGCAGCAGCCAAGGCAGGCAGAGCCGCGAGAGGGGAGAGCCAGCCGGGAACAGCTCGGCACCTGCTTCCCTGCGCATGGAAATGACAGCAGCTCAGGGGAAGGGAAGTGTGCATGCTTGCCTGGCACAGGGCTGGGGTGGGTGGCTTGGGAGGCCCAGCATCTTTCACCCTGACTCTGCCTGCCCTGGAGAGGACTCCTCAGTCATCCTTCCCCCTGCCCCACCCTCTGGCCAGGAACCCTCAGCTGGGCAGGTGGACCCTACTAGCTAGGAGAGGTGTAGCTGGAGGAGTGGCATCCAGAGAATTGGGAGCCAGCGTGGAACAGGGCTCGGGCTCAGGCCCTGGCTCTCGGATTTCTGCCCAGCACTGATCAGGCCCCTTACCCCATGCCCCACAGATGGGCAGAAGAGAGAGAGGGAGTGGGGATAGGAAGCAGGCAGGAGTAAAGGGGGGCAGTAGATGGTACTCGGGCCCCTTGACTTATGCTGGCGTTGCACAGGGCTGGGAGACAGCACCTCCAGATGTCACCACGTTTTCTGCCCCAGCCCAGCCCTCGCCTGTTGCCATCCAGCTTGCTCCTGTCATCCTCCTTTGTCCCTGCTGTGTCTTCTTCCTGGTGCCTCCAGTGCCGCTCCCTTCAGGAAGCTCTCCTAGTCATCTCCAGCACGGGCCTGTCTCTGGTGTCCTTGTGGGCAACCCACAGGGTTAGCGTCCCTGACCCTCCTGCTCTGGTGGCTCTCTGGTGCCAGCCTTGACCTCTCAGCCAGAACCTGTAAGACACAGCCCACGTCACCTTGCGCTGAGCTGGGCTCCTGGAAGGCTCTGCGGGAGAATTTGGTGCCTGTCTGGGAGTCGGGCACAACTGAGCGCCTTCTCACTTTCACTTTTCACTTTCATGCATTGGAGAAGGAAATGGCAACCCACTCCAGTGTTCTTGCCTGGAGAATCCCAGGGACAGGGGAGCCTGGTGGGCTGCCATCTATGGGGTCGCGCAGAGTTGGACACGACTGAAGTGACTTAGCAGCAGTAGCAGCAGCAGTGGGTGCGTGCTCAATGGTGTGTGTATCTGGGGAGGGGTAGGGACTTTAGCAGTGAGTGCTGGGGGTGGTGGGCCTGAAGGTACAGGCCCAGAGGGGCAGCAGGAGCAAGATCCAGAACATGCTGATAGACGCTTAGGTGGCGGAAGAACGCTGTGTTCTCTGCTGTCTGCTAGCTGTGCCCGAGGGGTGCCCGAGATAGTAGGAGCTGGGGGGAGCTGTGGTGCTGTGCCTCGGGGGGGTTCCACGAGGCAGGCTGTCACGTTGGAAGGTTTGGCTCTGTAAAGGTGCGTGACAATACCTGGAGGAGGCCTGCCAGGGTTCTCTAGCATGGGGAGAGCCCAGGCTGAAGGAGAGCGGTTTTAATTAACCGTTTTTAATATCATTTTGGACTTTGGCTGGTACGTGAAGGCCCCGCTGGAAGCAGCATTTGTAAAAATTAAATCCCTCTTATTAGGAGCTTGGCAGACCCATGTGCACGCGCCTTCTCTGCCCCCGCCCGCGCCCCCGGAGGAAGTGCTGGCTGAGGCCATGCCATGGCAGCAATTGGTTAGCACGCTTTATCTGGGAATAGGAGACCGTGGGGCGTGCCACTGGCGGCCGCAGCAGAGACGCCAATTCATCTCACCCTGGCTCTGACAAGCTAGACTGCCCTTCCTGAAAGGCATTCGTCAGGCGGGACCAGGCTGCCGCCTTGTCTGGTACCCCTGCTTCCCCCCTGTGGGCCCCGGCTTGCCCTGGACCAGCCAGGCCCTCCTGGGCTCCCTTCACTTTCCAGTCTGCAGAAGATCTTGGGGAGTCATCATTATAATAATAATCTAATCACGGTGACGCGTTGGGGCAGGCGCCTAATGTTATCTGAAGTGGTCTTCCCTCTTAGCGGCGATAAGGCTCAGGATGACGCGCAGATAACGCCAAGCTGCCCTGTCCCCGAGCCGCACGCAGAGCAGAGGGGCCTCCACAGCCCTGTCGCCCGCCCGCCGCTCTAAGCCGGGAAGCGGCAGCACCTGCTAATGCAAGTGTTTAATATTTGATGGGCTGGGATAAAGCAGGATCACCTTCGAATTGAATTGAGTGTCAGCCGAGAATCTATTACTGAAATTCGGGTGTGATTTGACAGCAAAGTAGACGGTGTTATTCTTCACTAGTTACCGCAATCTTCTCCCCGACATCACTTAAATATTTTTTTCTTTGCTTGAGTAAACACACATTATCCTTCTTTTTTCCCCCTTCCTTTCCTTTTTCCTTTTTAGAGGGGGAAAAAAAAGAAAGAAAACCCATCCAGCTTGCCTTCTCCAGGCTGATAGAGTAGATTGTTATTTCTTTATTTGTCCTATTAAATGGAATTTCTGATCGTTTAATCCGGCCTTTGTAAGTGATTTTAAAGTACTTGAAAGGCGGCCCGCCACTGCTCTCTGGCCCACTGCACTCCATCCGCGGCCCTGACCATGCTCAGTAGTTCCCCCAGCTGTGCACCGCCCACCGGCTGCTCTCCCTGCTGCCTGCATCCCGGTGCTGCCCTGGCTCCGAGCCAGCGTCCTCTCCCCTGTCCTTGAGGCTCGTGCTCAGCCCCCGATTTGTGGGTACAGCTGTGGCCTGGGGAAGCGTGGGAAGGTGGGCTGGGAAGTCGGGCAGTGGCTGGCACATACCTCTGTGGTCAAGCAAAGTGGCTCTGGAGGGAGCTGAGGTTGAGGTGCACTCTCTCCTGGCCTCCCAGGGCCCACAGGGCTGACACTTGATTCTGCAGCTGGGAAGGAGGGGTGCCAGCCCTCTGCTCAGCCCCTTGGTCCTGGCACAGCTTGCGTGTTCAGCCTCCTGTGCTGTTTCTGACCCTGTGCTGGGCACTCTTCCGCTGGGAGGCAGTCGGTGGTGGGACGGGGACTTCCCTGGCCCAGTGGTGGACGGGAGCTCTGTGGTGCCTGCCCGCCCATGGCTAACAGTCACCTTAGTTCCACCAGTGGTCTCACCATCCAGCTTCTGGGAACTTACCCAAACATCATTTGCAATGATCACTGTCTTAACCACCCTATCACCTTCCTGCCACTGGGAGAAGGACAGCTTGGTGCTGGGGATTTCTTAAGAGAAGAGATGGGTACTGTTTGAAGGGTCAGCTAGCTATGCAAGCCCACTGTTAGAAGCCTGGGACTTGCTGGCAGCCTGAATAGGAATTAAACCCCTGTTGGGCCACTGAATAGCATTCTGACCCTTGTGAGTCTCTTCTTTCTGGGCCTCAGTTTCCTCATCTGTGAGAGCTGGTTGTCATGCCTGTAAGGGATGTGAGAGGAGGCGCTGTCCCTGCTTGATGTGTGCCCCCCCCAGGAGGTGGGTGGTGGCCTGGGGACAGAGGGGGGCAATGGAGTGCTGGGGGNCACACACACACACACACACACACACACACACACACACACACACACACACACTCTTCGTGTGCTCCCCTCACAGCTGCTTGACTCGGCCAGGTGACCTTACCCCTCTTCAGTTGAGGTCCATCTGGCCTACCTCCAGGTCAAAAGCACCTTTACCATAGGCATTTGGCTGGCCCCCTCGTCTCTTGCTTCAGTTTTCCTGTCTTTGGAGGGAAATCTGGATATATTGATCTCCAAGTCCCTCCTACCACCAGTCTTTGTGACCAGTAATACCCAACAGAAGCCCAGAGACTCTGGATGGGGGGGAGGGGGGTTGCATGATGAAGGGGATGCCTGGTGGGAGGAGGAGTCTTAAGAAGGAGGATCTTAGTAAATGGGAGCTCTAGATAGGAGCTCAGTGAGGGGCACCCCATGAGGGCTGGGGACCTCTGATGGGGAGACACCCAGGAGAGAAGGAGCTCTGAAGGTGGAAAGGGTTTTCTGGAGGGACTCTGGTGGAAAGGGGACCCAGCAAGTAGGGAGGACTCTCATGAAGTGGCGTGATGAGAGTAAGCCCTTGCTGGGAAGACATGGGGGGCTGGGGGTGTTGGTGAGTGATGGGGTTGGGTCAGGGCCTCTGGTAACCACTCTTGCCTCCTGTCTTCCAGGCTTACAGCTTCGCCATGGGCTGCTGGCCCAAGAATGGACTTCTAGACATGAACAAGGGCCTCAGCCTGCAACACATAGGCCGGCCCCACAGCGGCATTGGTCAGTCCCTCCACACATCCCCCTGGCAGCTTGGTCAGTCCCCTGCCCACACACCCCAGTCCCGTGGCACACAGAGGGGTTCTGGGGCTCATTCAGTGCTCCAGCAGGGTGCTCTCCATAGCTGGGGGGAGCGGGGAAGGAGGGGTGGAGTGAGGGGAGAGTGGAACCTGACCNATCCCCCTGGCAGCTTGGTCAGTCCCCTGCCCACACACCCCAGTCCCGTGGCACACAGAGGGGTTCTGGGGCTCATTCAGTGCTCCAGCAGGGTGCTCTCCATAGCTGGGGGGAGCGGGGAAGGAGGGGTGGAGTGAGGGGAGAGTGGAACCTGACCGCTGGAAAGGGTCCCTCAAAACAACTTTCAGGAGGAGGCTGGGGTCTGGGCTTTGGGTGGATCACAGGTAGCCTTGGATTCAGACCAAGGGATCCCACCTGGGTTGATTTTCTGGCGGGTGATGTCCTCAGAGGGGTGGGCGCATGTCGGCTTACCCACCCCCCGTGGAGCTGGAGAAGGCTGTTTAATATTGTTTCAAGTCTGTGGCCACTAAACTGGGCGATCAATGGGAGTTAAGGAGATGAATTATTTAAACCTCACCAGCTTTTAATTAGTCGGGGTCCTTCTGACCGATGGCTGCGTCCACAGGGTATTGAACTCCCCCGTAGGAGCAGCCGCCGCCATTGAGTGGTGCCTGGGCTGGGAGGGGCCACTTGGGGTACCAGATGGGGGTGCCTCCTCAGGGGGACTGCTCCGTGGGAGGGGGCTGGTTCTAGGCACGGGAAGCTCTGCTGGCTTCTTATGTACCATTGTGGACGTGTGTCTGTGAGGGGTGAATGGCACCTTCAGCTGCACGTCTCTGTGTGTGTGTCTGGGAGTTTGAAAGTGTCCCTGTAATGTGTCTTTTTGAGGGATGCGTCTGTGTGTGTGTGGGTCACAGTGTTCTGTGTACACCTTCCTGAGGGCACCTGTCTCTGTGGAATCAACCATCAGCCTGTGTGTGTATCCATCAGAAAATGTGTTTGTTCATTTCTGTGCATCTCATTTGGTGTGTGTGTCTGCACATGTGTGCATGCAAATATTTTCAAGCAGCATACTTGACAGGCATAGACTTTGTTCCAAGCAGGGAGGAGCAGGGGTGTTCCTGGGTGATGTTACGCATTAGCATAGCCTGTGTACCTTTGTGGACGTATGACAGGGAAGGGGCCCGCCAAGATACACTGAAAGGTGTCCAGTCAGCTGCTGCAGACTGGCCTCTCATCCTTTCTGCAGACACTGCAGGTGCCTGCTGGGGCTGGGCATGCTGAGCGGATGGTCCTGTCTTCAGGGAGCTCCTGGGAGGAGGCAGAGACTGAACTGGGCAGTCTCCACCCAGGGTGCTCAGGGTCAGGATAGAAACCCCTGGGCTGTCCCAAGGATGGTTTCCCTGCCCTCAGTTGCCAAGGGCTTCCTCTTCATTTACATTTCACTACTTGAGGATGCCCCCATATCATTTTCATTGGCCCTCAAGTTTCTCTTGGAGTCCCCGGGGAAAGAGGAAGTGGCCATCAGGCCTGGGGAATTGGGAGTCCCCCCCAACTGCTGTCCCCTCCCACAGGAGCTGTTTTATACAGCCTAGAGGAAACCCCAAACCTATCATGCTGATGGGCCTTCTAAGTCAGCAGGAAGTTTCCTAGAGAAGATGAGACTTGAGTCAAGGGATCCCTGAAGGGTGAATAGGAGTTTGCTAGGCAGACAGTTGGGTGAAGGATTTTCTGCTTTGGGGAGGCCATCTGTTTACCAAAGCACAAGGGCAGGAGGAAACCTGTTGTGATGAGAGGACAATTTTGGACATCTGCAAGTAGTTTCCTGTGATTGGAGTGGAACATTTGGGTTAGGGAATGAAATGGCTAGAAGATAAATGGGGAAATAAGCCAGCCTTGAATGCCAGGTCAGAGGATGTGGCTTTTTGTGAGGTTTTAAGGAGATAGGAAGTCCGTGAGTGAGATAAAGACAGAATCAGAGCTCTGGTCCAGAATCAATGAGGCAGTTGAGTGCTACACACACTAGTTCTAAGTAGGTGCTCAACAAACGCTCTGGTGGATGAATGAACGGCGAGTGAGTAATGAATCAGGGCAAGGGTGTTGGGAAAGGGAGGGACCAGAGAACCTGGGCCAGTGGGAAGACATGTTGGCCCCGGGAAAGAGGAGCTGCCAGAAACAGAGGGGCTGGCAGGACTAGCATAATTCACCCCACACAGCCTTGAGCGGGGCTCCCTGCTTCTGTGTGTCTGTCCTGGGGGTGTTTGTGAGAGGAAGGGGTGCCTTGTTCCCGCTCTTTGCTGCCTCCTGGGACTCAGTGATGGCGTTCTTGTCTGTTAACCCATGTTGGCTCTAGCTGGGGACCCTTGGAGTATTCCCTCCTTCTTCAGAGAAGAAGGTGTTTCCCTCTGGGTGGGCCCCAGGGGACCACCCAAGGCTCTGGCTGCTGGCAGCAAAGTCAGGGCTTTGGAGCTAGCAGCAGTTCAGGCCCTGTAACCTTAGATCAGAGGCAGTGCCACCTGCCTCCCTGGGCTGTTAGGAACAGCTGGCGCAGTCTGGGCACACAGTGGGTGCTCCAGGAGCTGCCTCCTCTGTTGCTCTGCCCAGGGCACGAGGTGCTCCTGGCACTCGATCCTTGTCCTCGTGAATGAAGGGGGCTGCCCTGCCAGCTGCTGGCTGGCTCTGAGGAGTGGGTGAGGGTGCTTGGAAGGAAAGGAGGATGCAGGGCATTAATTGGGCTGGGAGAGGCGGGGAGGGGAGGTGCAGATTTTGAGCGGTGAGGTTAATGGCCCTCTCGCCAAAGAGACAGCTTTAATGAGCTTCAGCTGGCGGTGCCCTGAGTTACTGTGCGTGCTAAAAGGGTCGCGCAGTAAGAGTTTGATGTGGACTGTTTCCCAGCCCAGGGGTCAGGGGTCAGCTCCTGTCACTGGCCACTCAGGCTGGTCTTCAGTGACATGGTGCTAATTAACTGTGTGAGGAGCTGCCAGCCCCAAGTGGGGAGTGGTATGTATCTTGCTGGGGGGTGAGGCAGCCTTGGTGACTCTGGGTAAGGGCTCTGCAGGTCCCATAGCTTAGCCTTCTCCAGGGGCTGCTGGCTTCTCCCGCAGTGCCTTGGGTGGGGGGAGAGTGGCAGGGTGTGCTGAGCTCCAATGATCNGCACAAGGGCAGGAGGAAACCTGTTGTGATGAGAGGACAATTTTGGACATCTGCAAGTAGTTTCCTGTGATTGGAGTGGAACATTTGGGTTAGGGAATGAAATGGCTAGAAGATAAATGGGGAAATAAGCCAGCCTTGAATGCCAGGTCAGAGGATGTGGCTTTTTGTGAGGTTTTAAGGAGATAGGAAGTCCGTGAGTGAGATAAAGACAGAATCAGAGCTCTGGTCCAGAATCAATGAGGCAGTTGAGTGCTACACACACTAGTTCTAAGTAGGTGCTCAACAAACGCTCTGGTGGATGAATGAACGGCGAGTGAGTAATGAATCAGGGCAAGGGTGTTGGGAAAGGGAGGGACCAGAGAACCTGGGCCAGTGGGAAGACATGTTGGCCCCGGGAAAGAGGAGCTGCCAGAAACAGAGGGGCTGGCAGGACTAGCATAATTCACCCCACACAGCCTTGAGCGGGGCTCCCTGCTTCTGTGTGTCTGTCCTGGGGGTGTTTGTGAGAGGAAGGGGTGCCTTGTTCCCGCTCTTTGCTGCCTCCTGGGACTCAGTGATGGCGTTCTTGTCTGTTAACCCATGTTGGCTCTAGCTGGGGACCCTTGGAGTATTCCCTCCTTCTTCAGAGAAGAAGGTGTTTCCCTCTGGGTGGGCCCCAGGGGACCACCCAAGGCTCTGGCTGCTGGCAGCAAAGTCAGGGCTTTGGAGCTAGCAGCAGTTCAGGCCCTGTAACCTTAGATCAGAGGCAGTGCCACCTGCCTCCCTGGGCTGTTAGGAACAGCTGGCGCAGTCTGAGCACACAGTGGGTGCTCCAGGAGCTGCCTCCTCTGTTGCTCTGCCCAGGGCACGAGGTGCTCCTGGCACTCGATCCTTGTCCTCGTGAATGAAGGGGGCTGCCCTGCCAGCTGCTGGCTGGCTCTGAGGAGTGGGTGAGGGTGCTTGGAAGGAAAGGAGGATGCAGGGCATTAATTGGGCTGGGAGAGGCGGGGAGGGGAGGTGCAGATTTTGAGCGGTGAGGTTAATGGCCCTCTCGCCAAAGAGACAGCTTTAATGAGCTTCAGCTGGCGGTGCCCTGAGTTACTGTGCGTGCTAAAAGGGTCGCGCAGTAAGAGTTTGATGTGGACTGTTTCCCAGCCCAGGGGTCAGGGGTCAGCTCCTGTCACTGGCCACTCAGGCTGGTCTTCAGTGACATGGTGCTAATTAACTGTGTGAGGAGCTGCCAGCCCCAAGTGGGGAGTGGTATGTATCTTGCTGGGGGGTGAGGCAGCCTTGGTGACTCTGGGTAAGGGCTCTGCAGGTCCCATAGCTTAGCCTTCTCCAGGGGCTGCTGGCTTCTCCCGCAGTGCCTTGGGTGGGGGGAGAGTGGCAGGGTGTGCTGAGCTCCAATGATCCTGGCCCCTGGAGGAGTCTCCTGAGTCTCTTTCTAAGGTATGGGTGGCAGGGGAGGGCTGTGGGGCTTACCGGGGGGGGGGGACTCCTGCTGGGTCCTGGGGTGGTGGAGGTGCTGACAGAGTAAGGGGGCAGGTGTGCTGGAGTTTTGGCCGGCCAGGCAGGACAGGGACCTTGGCTGTGGAATGGAGGGGCCCTCTGGGATAGACATGCATGGCTGGGCTGTTTGTGGGGGAGCTGTAGGGTGTTTGGGTAGAATGACCTGGTCAGAGCTGGTTCTAGTCAGCGCCATCTGAGAGTCTGTGTAGAAAGGACTAGCAATGAGAAATCACAGAAGGGGAGGCCACAGGGCAATCAATGGAGTGGGCAGTGGGCAGGGTAGGTGAGGGATGCATGCAGTAAGCTCTGTGGGAGGTGGAGGTTATTCAGGGCCGGCCAGCTGGCCATGGGCAAGGGAAGGGAGGTGGGGAACGACTACCTTGCACCTGCTGTGTTTCAGGAGCTGTGGTAGGTGCTAAACCTGCATTGGTCCTGCCCCACTGAGCTCCATCACCAGGGAGGGGAGAGGGCGTGGCCCCGGGGACTGCAGCAGGGGGAGCATCAGGGATGGAACGCCTACAGAGCGGGGGCTCAGGGGCCGCCAGTGTGGCCTTGTGGTCAGGGGGAGACACTTCTTCCTGGGGGAGTGGATTCAGCCTCGCGACCCTGGGGAGCAGGGTGGCATGGAGCAGATTGCAGGTGAGGGGGACTACACGTTTGCAGAACTGCTGACTGGCTGTGTCAGCGGGCTCCGTTAGCGTTCTTGACTCTGGCGGCCTCCACGGGGGACTGCTGAGTGGGCCTTCTTTCATTTCAGCAAGTGGTCAGCACAGCACATTCACATTATTTGGGGGCACTTTGTATTAACTCATTTAGGTTTCATATAGTCTGAAGGCATTCATATAGATGAAGGCAGCCATCGCCATCCCCATTTTATAGATTGGGAGGCTGAGGCTCAGATGAGTAACTTACAGGCAGTCAGACCAAGGAGCCAGGATTCACTCTCAGGTCCATCTGGGCACAAAGTCTGCGTTTTTACCCCCGTGCTGAACTAGGAGCATCTTTTTGGTGTTGGGCTTTGTGCTGCCGGCAGAGACAGTGAGGACGAAAACAAGCTTACGCTTGGCATTTCTCTCAGCGTCACATAAAACCCACAGGTCTTGGCAAAGGGGACGGGGGCATGGCCACCCCGGCACAGTCGCCCTAGGAGCCAGGGCCCGCCCCTAGGCAGTGATTTCCGTTTGCCTTCCATCCAGGAGATCCTGCACATCATCTAGGGGCCACCCCTCTGAGGGTCTTGCCTAGCCCTCCCAGTGTGAGCACACAGAATACATCCCTAGGCCCCCGTTAGAGGTAATGATCAGGCCCTATATACTTGACCTCCCTAAGGGCACGGCCTGGGCCTCCTTCCCTTCTTTCCTGTTGGAAATCCACACAGGAGACCTCAGTAAAATCTCCCCTGTTGTTGGGACACGGAGGCCCTGCAGACTGCCAGCGTCACAGGTGGGGCAAACAGTCGAAACCTTGGTGGTGCCCACCTGGGTGGTCCTGCCCTGGCTGCTTAGCTCCGCTGCTCAGGGACCAGGGATTCCACAGGCTCCAGGTGAGATGGGGTGGCAAGTCACCGGGTGAGCCCTCTCAGGAGCTTGCTGCCCAGCACAGTTTGGCAAGAGAGCTGGGCTGGCAGGTGGCTGGGTGGGGCCCGGCCCTGGAGGGCAGTGCCAGCCTGTAGGCTCCCCTGAAGGAGTGGGGTGTCTATCAGAGTCCAGTCAGAGCGCATTAGCTCTGTGACACGGATCTCATTAGCGCCCGTGAGAGATGTCACTGCAGGAGAATCGTCGGTTCGGGGAGATGCTTGTACCA
This sequence comes from Neotragus pygmaeus, assembly GCA_006410875.1. Taxonomy (NCBI): domain Eukaryota; kingdom Metazoa; phylum Chordata; class Mammalia; order Artiodactyla; family Bovidae; genus Neotragus; species Neotragus pygmaeus. Next base: position 1,115,347 of record SJYV01053940.1, on the reverse strand, counting down.
AAAGGAAGAAAGGACAGTGACAGCCTTTTCTCTGCCGCCTCTGCTGCCGAGCTCCCTGGGCCGCCCGCCCTCCTCCTTGTGGGGGGGCCGGGGGGGTGGGGGTGCTGGCTAATGAGCTCGTCTGCAGTACAGCTCTGCCTTCCCCTCCTTGAAGTTCCCCGGTCCCTCTGAAGACCTCGGGCCCGGGATTAGCACACACCAAACGCCAGCACCCCCCACCCCTTGCCCAGCAGGGAGTTCCTTCTGATCACCCTGCTCCTGCTACCCTGGGCGAGGGAAAGAGGTGGGGCTGGGACAGAGCCATTGGCGGAGGGGTCACTCCTGGAAGGCTCCAGCTCCTTTGCCTCCCTTGACAGGGTGACCATGTCCACTTCTCTGCAGTGGGCTCTTCTTCACAGAGTTCCCATCTTCTCCCCCGCTCCCCACCCGATGACATCTCCTACCCATCCCTGCGCTGAACTCTCCTCCCAAGGCAGAGGAGAACGTGGGGACTCTGGCCAAGGGCCCAGCAGGGAGGATAGAGATCTGACCTGAGACTTGCTGGCTGAGCTAGAGGGCTTCAGAATCAGCCAGAGCCCAGTCTGAGCTTCTTCGGATGACCTGAGGGTGGTGAAGTGTTGAGGTGAGGCCTCGGCGACCTGACAGACCTGTTCCTGGCCATCCTGGAGAGGCAGAGGGGTGTCTTGCCCCCCACTCCTGGCTTTGGCCATCCTCAGGGCAGGTAGGCTGGGAGGGGAGAAGTCAGCACAGCTCCCTTATGAGGAGTAGGGAGAGACAGCTGGAGTGTGTTTCCCCAGCACTACCACCCCCCTTCCCCCTCTCCCCCGACNACTTATTACATATTTACTGAGGGCTTCTGTGGAGATAACAGGAGTGCCCTCAAGGGATTTGTGGGCCAGCAGGGGGTGATAGGCGGTCACATGGAGGAAGAGTGGGTGCTGTGGGAACACACAGAAGGGGTTCCTAACGTCAACATGGGGTGCAGGCGAGGACCTCAGGAAACCGCAGCAAATTTCTGTCCCTCAGAACGGCCTAGCAGTGGGGGAAGAGCTTCCCAGGCAGACAAAAGAGCATGTGGAAAAGCCAGGAGGCAGAATTCCACAGTCTGACAGGAGTGTGGGAAAGATGAGGCCCGAGAGGGACCCTGGGTAGATCCCCGGAACTGAGTGGAGGAGTTTGGTTGGACACTATCCTTAGAGCAGTGAGGCTTTGTTGAAAGTGGTGGTGGTGGTGGGTGACTGTTGTTTGAATTATGAACTCTTAACCTTTTTTCTTGGAACTGGTTTTCTGTTTGCAGAAGTTTCTCTTAGCCAGCTTTCCCTAGTGTTAGCCTCTTGCCCAGTTGCAGTGCAGCCATCAGCACCAGGCCGTTAGCACTGGTCCCTTACTGCTTATTAAACAAAAGGCCTTATTTCAGTTTCACGACATTTCCACTGATGTCCTTTTTCTGTTCCAGGAGCATTGAAGGGGTTTAAGACAGGGAGTGAAATGACCAGATTTGTGGCTTAGAAGGACACCATGGAGGAGGAGGTGGAGAGGGGGCAGTAATGTCACCTGGTCGAGAGAGGTTGACTCCCGGACCAAGAGGATGGTAATAGGTGTAAAGGTTGAGAAACTGTCAGAAGATAGGTGGTAAATAAAGCTTAGGGGCATACGTTTGCTGAAGGAGAGTGCAGAGAGTCAAAAGGGAGGAAGGCCAATGACCGAGGCCAGGAGGAAAGGCGGTGAAGCCAGGGGGCTGGAGGAGGGGAGGGGAGAAAGGGTGGTGCCACTGAAACCCAGAGAAGCGTCTCAAGGCCAGAGTCAGCCCACGGAAGCCATATCAGAGAGAGCGTAAGACCCCTGAAAAGCAGTCAGCGTAGACTCCAGAAGCCAGGTAGAGGTGGGGAGAGGGTGGGCTTCGGAAGGAACCCCAGGACAGCTCCTCTGCTGTATCAGGATGAAAGGCAAGGACCAGCCCAGGTGCAGGGAGCTGGCTTCTGTGTTTCCTGTGAGGTAGGAGACAGGATTGTGTGGGTGAGGCAGTCAGGGGTGATGCTGGGGGTAGGGGTTAGAGAGTTGTAGAAAGCAGAGAAAACGTGAGATTGTCACTAAAGAAAAAGAGCGCATGCACACAGAAAATGGGGTGGTGTTTATACACCCAGGCGAGGTTGATGACTCTGATTTTATGAATCACATGAGCCTATAAGGTTACTATTTCCTCTAGTCACACTCAGCCCAGATGTAAGCTTAAAGAAGGCAGAGTTTGGATTTTCCAGGCAAGGGTGATGGGAGGAAAAGGGAGCAAGAGAATTGAAACTGCTGGCAAGAAAGGACTGAGATGTTGGACTGTGGAATCCAGGCTCCAAAGTGAGGTGTATCAGTTAACATTGCCTGGACCAAAACTACTTGGTATGTACCCAATAGCCATTGACTTTCTTCCTCATTAGATAGAGCCCCTGGATAATTAGGGGTAACGTGGTGTACCCAGTTAAATGCTACTTTAAGTTTCTCATACAACTAGATGTTTATATCTCTGAGTTCTGGCTAGTGAGATAAAAAGAAAAGTGTGTGGGCCTGAACACACTGAACACACCTATCCCTTTCAGGAGCAGTACTGAAAGGGAAATGACTCAGCTGGAAAGTACATTAGTCTTGCTTTTTTCCTTCTTCCTCATTCCTAAAATGTGGATGTGATGGTTGGAGCTTCAGCAGCCATTTTGGACCATGAGATAATCTAGAAATTGGAAGTGACGTTGCTAAGAAGGGCAGGGGAGGAAGAAGAAACCATGAGTGAGTCTGTTGACTTTGTATTGCTGTGGGACTTTGAAAAAGGTCTACTTAAATTGCACGTCACATACATAAAAATCCTTTCTCAGTAAAGTTGTATTTTCTTCCCTCTGTTTTCTCCTGGGTTCCCATTTAAGCTTGACTTCTTTTAGCCTTTATGATAACATGGCCTGTATCCTGAGATATAGCAGGAAAACATTTTGAGCAAATATTTTAAGAGAACGTAACAGGGGTTACCAGTTCCCTAGCCTCAAATAGTGCCCTTGCTGCTCTTTGCCTCCCCTGATCTATTTTCTCACTGTCTTTCCTGCCTTTACATTCTGTATCAGTTACTACGCTTTTGGCTACAAGAAAAAGAAAACCCAATTTAAATCTTAAACAATAAGAGGGTTTATTACGTCACAAGAGAGGTAAGGTTATCCTAGGGTTGGTTCATTTAGCATCTCAGCAGTGTCATCAAGGACATTCAAGGTTTTTTTTTTTGTTTTTCATTTTTCTGTTCTTTTGTCTTCAGCGTGTTCTTCACAGACTAACTGGCCTCAAGGCTGGGAGATGGCTTCTTTGGTCCCAGACATGATGTACAGACATGAAAACATCCAGCCAGAATATAAAGGACTATTTCCCCCTCATGCTTCTCTTCTTAAGAGTCAAGAAATTTTCCTTGAAGGTCTTTGGGCAAACTTACCATCATATCCCAGTAGCCAGAATGCTTGGCCGCGCCTAAACCCATGACTGGCGAGGGGTTAGGATCCCCACAAATGGCTCAGACCCTGGGGGTTCCCCTGGGTCAGTGAAGGAGGAGCGGGCTCCACCAGCTCTGCAGAGAGGGTGTGGCTGTTGGATAAGCAGTCAACAGTGGACAGAAAGACCAGAAGGGGGATGTACTTGGAGAGATGAGGGATCGAAATGGTTTTGAGGTTCCAGTGAGGGGAACGAAAGGCTTCCCTGGTGGCTCAGATGGGAAATAATCTGCAGTGCAGGAGACCCAGGTTCAATCCCTGAGTTGGGAAGACCCCTGTTTTGGGCTTCCCTGGTGGCTCAGACGGTAAAGCGTCTGTCTGCAATGCAAGAGACCTGGGTTCGATCCCTGGGTTGAGAAGATCCCCTGGAGAAGGGAATGGCAACCCACTCCAGTACTCTTGCCTGGAAAAACCCATGGACGGAGGAGCCTGGTGGGATACAGTCCACATGGTCACTAAGAGTCGGACATGACTAAGCGCTTTCGCTTCACTTTCACTAGGGATATATGAATTTAGTATTTCAAAGGAATGACAGTGGAGGAGGTTAGCAAGGTGCAGGGTGTGCTTGTGGAAATGGGTGAAAATAAGATATAACGGAGAGGGTGGTTAGTGCCGACGACAAACACTAAGAGGCCGGCAGCAAGGTTCTCAAATGACAGGATGCAAAGGCCGTGACAGGCAGGGCTCCCTGGAGGGAGGCGGCCATGGTCTGTGTTGACGGCGCATGCTCACAGGACAGGCCTCAGGTAGGCTGCCGGCCCGTGGGTCTGGGGCCAGGCCACAGGCGCCTGCGGCACGCAGACAAGCAGCCCAACCGCTCTGTATCCTGGGTGTCCCATTTGGAAAGAACCTGCCCTCATTGGTCAGGCTATTCTGGAAGGAGGTGAAGCCCCGTCACCTTCCCAGTGGAGCCACTCCAGGGCCCCGGAAGACAGCTGCACAGGAGGCCCCTCGGGACAGGCTAAGCGGGGAGCTTGGTTGGGGCAGACGAGGCTGCCCGGCATGGCGGGTGTACCCCGCAGCTCTTAGTGGCCGCTTCTTCCCTGCTCCCCTCCCACGCCAGATCCTCTTCACTTGGCCTTAGGTTATCAAGCACTTTTAGCCGTGGCGTCCAGAGCCAAGAGGAAGGTGAGGCTTCTTGGCCCCTCTACCCCGGTGGGGTCTTGGCTGGGGACGAGTCGGGGGAGGCGGGCACCCGTTGTAATGGCCAGAGCAGCCGCCCTGTTACTACGGCGTATTTCACTTTTAATTCTGACATATAATGTAATGATCTTTTTTAAGGCCCGATGATATTATCTGCCTGACTAGATTATTGAGTCTTCATCATCTCCAGATAAATTTATGGCCAGGACGAGGCTCAGGATTTATCATCAGTCAATAGAGCTCGATACTCTAACAAGGCGTGTAATAAGATATACATATTTAATGATCCAAGGGGAGGAGCGCTAATGGGAGCCCAGAGTGACTGGTCCTTGGGGCTCGGGCTCTGCCCTGGGGCTGCCAGAGCTGGAGGGGCGTGGATGTGGTCTCTGCCCCGTGGTCCCCAACTCAGGACTGCCTCAGTGTCCTCCTGTCAAGACCCTGAGGGACAGGCAGACAGGGAAGGGGTGAGGCAACAGGGCTCGTGTCAGAGCTGGTCCCGGAGTGTGTGCACGCGCCCCCGTGGGAACTCCTCTCCCTGCTTCCAGGCCTGGGAGGGCTTTGGGGTGTCCTCAGACCTGCATGCCTGGGCCCCTGAGCGTCAGGGCGGGCCCATAAAGGGAGGGAGTGCCAGGGCTGCACGCCCAGCCCGCGCTGATGGTGACGGATGGTTTTTCATTACAGCCTCTCAGGTCCTGCCCGCGCCCTGTGTGGAAATTCTATTTATTCCCTAATTTGTAAAAATTCCCTCTTTATCTGATCCCAATCAGGGCGGGGTAATTGGCTCTCTGGGGCAGCGGCTGGGGTCCTTGATGAAGAGCTATGTGGATGTACCCGGCCCGGCCCCCGCCCGGCCCGCCACCAGGGCCCACAATTAATAATGATTTGCAAATGGCAGACAAGCAATAACACAGAAAGATGTGGCGTCCGCGCTGCCTCTTCATTTCCTCCCCTCGCAGATATAAATGGCCACAGAACAAAAACCCAGCACTATAAATTCTGGAATTAGTTATTCACCGGGATAAATGGGGCCTGGAGCCACCCGCCCCTCTCCCGCCACCCTTCTTGCCTACTTTGCCCAGTCCGGATCCATCCCTAGGTGTGTTCCTGAGCCCGGCCCCCGACTCAGTCCCCCAGCTTCCTCCTAGACCCTCCTCTACCATGCCAGCTCCCCTTCCTGTGTGGCCTAGAATTGGAAGAGGATACTCGGGTCTGCAGCTTCTGCCTTTTTTCATTGACNGAGACAGCCCTAGGTGTGTTCCTGAGCCCGGCCCCCGACTCAGTCCCCCAGCTTCCTCCTAGACCCTCCTCTACCATGCCAGCTCCCCTTCCTGTGTGGCCTAGAATTGGAAGAGGATACTCGGGTCTGCAGCTTCTGCCTTTTTTCATTGACCTCTCTGGCTGCCCGATCGGGCTCCTGTCCCCACACTCCACTGGGGTTTGAATGGAGTTGACTTGTCCTGCCAGGCCTGGAAGTCTGGACCCAGGTTAGTCTTGGGTGCCTTTGGCATTTGGCACCTGTCCCGTCATCTGCCTGGCCAAGTCTGAGTCAGGCTCCTGGTGGCCACATGTCAGTGGCCTATAAGTGATTCTGTGCTTACTGGTCAGGCTGTCTCGGGCTGTTGGCACAGGCGTTTCCAGGCACTGTGCCCTCTCGGCCAGGCGCATCCTCTCCCCGCCCCCCAAGTGGCTTCGAGCTGGCGGGTAATGGGCGTGTAATGGCCTCATTTCCATGCCCGGCCTCCAGGAGCGGCGGTAAGTGTTTGATTGCCTTAATTTCCAAACACATCATTATCCCAGCTTTACCAGCGCTTAATAAACACTTTATGAGGATTTTTTTAAAAACATCTTCGGTCCGCATACTTCTCTGAAGTGATAAACTCTAATTAAGTCTAATATTTAAAAATATGGTAATGGTGAGTTGTTTGAATAAGTGGACTGCATTTCTGTAATTTCATTATTACGTAAAACACGCTAATTATTTGGAGCGCGCTTATTACGGAGAGAGAAATCGCCTGCTAATCAAGATGAAATTGCCTTTTCCCCTTATTGTGGAACCACCGTCATCCTTCACCATCAGCCCTGTGGCACCTCCAGGCACCTCGGTGGGGNTCTTTCCTGGCTCTGACAGATCCACGTATGGAAATTGTATATATGAGCTGCTACTGCTAAGTCACTTCAGTCGTGTTCGACTCTGCGTGACCCCATAGAGGGCAGCCCACCAGGCTCCCCCATCCCTGGGATTCTCCAGGCAAGAACACTGGAGTGGGTTGCCATTTCCTTCTCCAATGCAGGAAAGTGAAAGGGAAGTCGCTCAGTCATGCCCAACCCTCAGCGACCCCATGGACTGCAGCCTTCCAGGCTCTTCCGTCCGTGGGATTTTCCAGGCAAGAGTACTGGAGTGGGGTGCCATTGCCTTCTCCGTATATATGAGAGGGATCATTTCAAAAGTGTGGGGCAGGTGTGGACAGTTCAGTCAGTAGTGACAAGACAGCTGGCTATCCACTAGAGGAAAAAGCAAGTTAGATCTGCTACTCACCACATAGAAATAAATTCTAGGCAGACTAAAAAGTCAAAGTTTTTATAAACAAAGTATTAGATGAAAATATATGATAGTTCTCTAATAACACTGGGATAGGGAAGGCCTGTTTAAGCAAGCTATAATGCCCAGAAGCCATAAAAGAAATGCCTGATAAGTTTAGTTGCCCCATAGACGTCTCAAGACTTAATACATCTGAACCTGAGTTCATCACTGACCTAAACCTGTACTTTATCCTGTTTGCCTTATTATAGGGAATACTACTCACATCTGAGACTTGTGCCTCCTCCAGCCCTCCTAGTCCCCTCATTAAGTCTTGCTCATTCTATTTCCTGAAAATCTCTTGTCTCCACTTCTCCACATGACCATTCTCTCTCCACCTTCGTCTCCACCATCACTGGCCTGTTCTGGGCCAGTATTTCTGACCTGGACCAGAAATACACAGTACAGTCTGCTAGCTGGTATCTCTGCCTTCTGGGTTAACCTCTCCAGTCCTCAAAAGATAATTCTGAAACTCAGATCGGAGCCCATCATGCTGCTCAAACGCGTGCCTTCACCATCATTCCCAGAAGAAAGAACCAGAGCTCCTCAGTCTGGCCCTTGGGGCTCTGCAGGCGTTCCTCAGGCCAGCCGGTGTGACCTCGCCACTCCCCCGTCTCTCCTTCACCTCCACCCACCATCTGCTCATCGTAAATTTGGGGGGACACCCCACATTTCCCATTGAAAGTGTGCCTGTGCTGTTCACTATGCTGAGAACACCTCCCCACCTTGCTGGCTAGCCGCTTCTGCATTTTTAACTTACTCCCAGGAATCTTCTCCTGATCCTTGACTGAACGAAGTGCCCTTTTCGGTGCTTGCTTGCGTTTCGCACAGCATTGTTCACACTGCGCCACCTGCAGATGCAGTCTCTGAAGTTCCTCGAGGGCAGGGAGGGAGCTGCAGGGTCTGCAGGCCGGGGCCCAGCATGGGCCTGTGCACCTGGCGCTCAGGAGGTGTCCGTGTATTTGCTGAATGAGTGAGTGTGTGGATAGATGGCCCTCCAAGAGCTTCCTGGGGCCCCTTCCTTCCTGAGGGTGGCCCTGGCCCAGGCTCTGCATCCTGTCCTCTGTCAGGTCCCAGACAAGGGCACCAGCTGGAGTGTGTCAGTTCTCACAGGCTGTCCTGAGCGATCTGAGCCACCCTCCACTAGCAGCTACCTTGTCAAGCAGGTATTTGACTACCCTTTGGGCCCAGCCAGCAAGCTCATCCTGTTAAATGCTGACCCCACTCACCTTTGAGGGATGTATGCAACTAGCCCCTCCCCCCCGTTACAGCCTTGGCAATATAAAAACATTAAGAATTAATTCCAACATTAAAAATATTAATGCCCCCCAAAAGATGAGGGCAGTCTTGTCACAAGTTGATGATCCTGCAGGAACATAAAAACAGGTTGCTGCTGCTAAGTCACTTCAGTTGTGTCCAACTCTGTGCGACCCCAGAGATGGCAGCCCACCAGGCTCCCTCGTCCCTGGGATTCTCCAGGCAAGAACACTGGAGTGGGTTGCCATTTCCTTCTCCAGTGCATGAAAGTAAAAAGTGAAAGTGAAGTTGCTCAGTCGTGTCCAACTCTTAGCGACCCCATGGACTGCAGCCCACCAGTCTCCTCCGTCCATGGGATTTGCCAGGCAAGAGTACTGGAGTGAGGTGCATTGCCTTCTCCAAAAACAGGTTAGTCTTTTAGAATTTGGAGGTGTGGAAGACCTACTCTTAGAGGCCTCTGCTGTGGGCACAAGGCTCCCTGCTCTTGACCCCCCCAGAAGCCTCAGGCTATTCCCAGTCGCTCAGTAATGGGCCACAAGATGGGACTGCTGACCCAGGGCTTCGAGCCGAGGACTTTCAGGAGGCCATGTTATCAGGCTCACCCAAAGACTTTCGGGAGGCCCTGTTGTTATCAGGCTCACCCAGAGCTCTATCTGTACTATTAAAAGCCCAGATTTGTGTCTGTGCTGATCAGTGGAGTGCTGACTCTTAGGTCAGCTTCCAGGGGTGGAAACCCAAAACTGCAGTAGTACTGACCTGCTAGATGAGCCCAGTCTGGGTCTCTCTTCATTATGATAGACCAGTTACAACAGGTTAGACTCCGGAATCCCCGGTGGACAGTCCGTAGTCAAGAGTTTGTGGCATGAGTGGTAAGTGGTTTTACCAAGTGTGCTGGCCCCTATGTCACCTATGCCACAGATTGTACAGTACACACCTTCCCACCACTGGACCATCCTGAAAACTAGCATCCTTCCCTACCCATCAAGAAGAGGAGATATTCCAGACATAAAGCATGGGCAGACAGGTGGCGGTTTCACTCGCTCATTCCTCGCATAACACTCAGGTAGCACCTCTTATCACCCCGGTGAACCTGAAGTTTGGGGAAACTTACCAGCGGGCGAAGTTAAGACTAGAAACAGGTCTGTCTGACTCCAAAACCTGCTTTGTCATTTTCAGAAAACAGTAAGTGGCCCCTTGAGGCTGGAATCCGGGGGTTGAGGGTAGAGTGGCAGGGGTGAGACCAGAGATAGCAGGGGTCTGGTTTTGCAGGGCTTTAGCCTTGAAGTCGTAATGAGTGTGTGGACTTGAGGGCAGGGAAGCCACTGAAGAGATTTAAGGAGAAAAGAACGTGATCAGACTTGTGTGAGAAAGATCACTTTGGCTGTGAGAATGGATTAAAGGGGAGAAAGAGAAGCTGCTGCTGTTGAAGAGCAGGAGATGCTGCTCTCTGGACTCGGAGGAGGTGCCAGAGTGAAGGGAAGAAGAGGAGACAGGACGACGACAAAGCCTACAGTTCATGCTTGATTGGACTAGGGGAGAAGGCAGGATGCCAGGCTTGGATCGGGCTTCTTCTGGGACATTTCGGGGTGCCATTCACTGTGATGGAGAACATGGGAGAGTGAAGGAGCTGGGGGGAGGAAACTAGCTCACTGCTGGCCGTTTTGAGTTTGTGTGTGAATCTAGGAGATGTTCCCAAGGTATCTGAATCTGTGGTCTGGAGCTCAGGAGGCAGTTTTCAGAAGTAGCTAGAGCTCGGGATGTGGATGGACCCCTCCAGGGTGTAGAGTGAGGAGAGGTCAGGGCTGAGACAGGTGCTTGGACCTTCACCCAGCCCCAGACCAGGCACAGGTGGGAGGGCAGTGCTCACCCACTGGATGACTGGTGCCCTGGGGGGAGGGGCCGGGCACACTCACTTGGGCCAGGGGAGGCAGATTGAGCGATTTGTCCAGCAACGAGGGAGGAGCCAGATGAAGTCAATAGAAAACTAATTTTCTTTTCTGCTGGAAGAAATGAGGTGTGTGGCCGCTGGGTAATTGCAGATAACGAGGGGACTTATTCTTAATATGCACAGTGGCCGTGGTCCCCAGAGTGTCAGAGACAGGAAGGACTGGAGGTGCCCTGACAAGGCCAGATTCACTTGGGAAGAGAATCACCCTATCAACAGTACCATCACAGCTCCTGGACCCTGTCATTAAGGCCCTTCTGTCCCGCTCCCACACCTGCCCTCCCTGCACAGCCCTGCCCCATTCCCCTTCCTGTCTCCTCCTGTCGCAGCCCCTCCCTCCACCCTCTACCCCCACAGACTAGGCGTGCACACTAAGGGAGACAAATGACGGGGCGGCAGCTGAGCGGGGTGCGTGTCCGGCCCATAAACCACAAGGATGGGTCACGTCTGGAGTTGCCATGGCCGCCACTACCCACCCATCTGTCTTCGCACTGTTCTGCCTCAGACCAGCCTTCATGGCTTCCCCAATGCCTGGATCACCTGTCTGTGCCCACATCCACCCCAGCTGGCTATATCCATTTCGAGCTCTGAGAAACAGGACCATGTATGGCTTGTCTGCCTTGTGCAGGGTCTGCAGAGCTGGGGTCCAGCTGATGGCATAAGGCTTGGCCTGACCGGACTTGCCCCGCTCCCACAGCGGTCCTCGCTCTGGTCGGTCACCTTTCCCAGTCTAAGGTCCTGGCAAGGAGAGGCTGGGAGCTCACTGGAAGGGGTTGGTCCTTGACAGATGCAGGGCCTCCTGCCCTCACCTTGACCTTACCACCCCCCACACCTGATTATGACACCGACGTACAGTACTTCTGCAGTCCTAGCATTGATCTTGCAAGGGCTGCGGCAGCTGAGGTCCTGGTTGTGGTATAGGAGCCACCTACGGGATGTGGGAGGCGGGTGGTGCAGGGAGTCCTGGTCCACGACCATGACACCGGGCACCTGTGCCTGTGGCTACCCGTGTCTGGGGTCTGGGATGGCCTTCACCATGGAGTTTCTCATGGGAATCAGTACCAAAGACACTGCTGCCAGGATCTGGCAGGCACAGAAGTCTTTAATCTGAGATCCTGCCAGAGTCAGGGNAGGCTCCCTCGTCCCTGGGATTCTCCAGGCAAGAACACTGGAGTGGGTTGCCATTTCCTTCTCCAGTGCATGAAAGTAAAAAGTGAAAGTGAAGTTGCTCAGTCGTGTCCAACTCTTAGCGACCCCATGGACTGCAGCCCACCAGTCTCCTCCGTCCATGGGATTTGCCAGGCAAGAGTACTGGAGTGAGGTGCATTGCCTTCTCCAAAAACAGGTTAGTCTTTTAGAATTTGGAGGTGTGGAAGACCTACTCTTAGAGGCCTCTGCTGTGGGCACAAGGCTCCCTGCTCTTGACCCCCCCAGAAGCCTCAGGCTATTCCCAGTCGCTCAGTAATGGGCCACAAGATGGGACTGCTGACCCAGGGCTTCGAGCCGAGGACTTTCAGGAGGCCATGTTATCAGGCTCACCCAAAGACTTTCGGGAGGCCCTGTTGTTATCAGGCTCACCCAGAGCTCTATCTGTACTATTAAAAGCCCAGATTTGTGTCTGTGCTGATCAGTGGAGTGCTGACTCTTAGGTCAGCTTCCAGGGGTGGAAGCCCAAAACTGCAGTAGTACTGACCTGCTAGATGAGCCCAGTCTGGGTCTCTCTTCATTATGATAGACCAGTTACAACAGGTTAGACTCCGGAATCCCCGGTGGACAGTCCGTAGTCAAGAGTTTGTGGCATGAGTGGTAAGTGGTTTTACCAAGTGTGCTGGCCCCTATGTCACCTATGCCACAGATTGTACAGTACACACCTTCCCACCACTGGACCATCCTGAAAACTAGCATCCTTCCCTACCCATCAAGAAGAGGAGATATTCCAGACATAAAGCATGGGCAGACAGGTGGCGGTTTCACTCGCTCATTCCTCGCATAACACTCAGGTAGCACCTCTTATCACCCCGGTGAACCTGAAGTTTGGGGAAACTTACCAGCGGGCGAAGTTAAGACTAGAAACAGGTCTGTCTGACTCCAAAACCTGCTTTGTCATTTTCAGAAAACAGTAAGTGGCCCCTTGAGGCTGGAATCCGGGGGTTGAGGGTAGAGTGGCAGGGGTGAGACCAGAGATAGCAGGGGTCTGGTTTTGCAGGGCTTTAGCCTTGAAGTCGTAATGAGTGTGTGGACTTGAGGGCAGGGAAGCCACTGAAGAGATTTAAGGAGAAAAGAACGTGATCAGACTTGTGTGAGAAAGATCACTTTGGCTGTGAGAATGGATTAAAGGGGAGAAAGAGAAGCTGCTGCTGTTGAAGAGCAGGAGATGCTGCTCTCTGGACTCGGAGGAGGTGCCAGAGTGAAGGGAAGAAGAGGAGACAGGACGACGACAAAGCCTTCAGTTCATGCTTGATTGGACTAGGGGAGAAGGCAGGATGCCAGGCTTGGATCGGGCTTCTTCTGGGACATTTCGGGGTGCCATTCACTGTGGTGGAGAACATGGGAGAGTGAAGGAGCTGGGGGGAGGAAACTAGCTCACTGCTGGCCGTTTTGAGTTTGTGTGTGAATCTAGGAGATGTTCCCAAGGTATCTGAATCTGTGGTCTGGAGCTCAGGAGGCAGTTTTCAGAAGTAGCTAGAGCTCGGGATGTGGATGGACCCCTCCAGGGTGTAGAGTGAGGAGAGGTCAGGGCTGAGACAGGTGCTTGGACCTTCACCCAGCCCCAGACCAGGCACAGGTGGGAGGGCAGTGCTCACCCACTGGATGACTGGTGCCCTGGGGGGAGGGGCCGGGCACACTCACTTGGGCCAGGGGAGGCAGATTGAGCGATTTGTCCAGCAACGAGGGAGGAGCCAGATGAAGTCAATAGAAAACTAATTTTCTTTTCTGCTGGAAGAAATGAGGTGTGTGGCCGCTGGGTAATTGCAGATAACGAGGGGACTTATTCTTAATATGCACAGTGGCCGTGGTCCCCAGAGTGTCAGAGACAGGAAGGACTGGAGGTGCCCTGACAAGGCCAGATTCACTTGGGAAGAGAATCACCCTATCAACAGTACCATCACAGCTCCTGGACCCTGTCATTAAGGCCCTTCTGTCCCGCTCCCACACCTGCCCTCCCTGCACAGCCCTGCCCCATTCCCCTTCCTGTCTCCTCCTGTCGCAGCCCCTCCCTCCACCCTCTACCCCCACAGACTAGGCGTGCACACTAAGGGAGACAAATGACGGGGCGGCAGCTGAGCGGGGTGCGTGTCCGGCCCATAAACCACAAGGATGGGTCACGTCTGGAGTTGCCATGGCCGCCACTACCCACCCATCTGTCTTCGCACTGTTCTGCCTCAGACCAGCCTTCATGGCTTCCCCAATGCCTGGATCACCTGTCTGTGCCCACATCCACCCCAGCTGGCTACATCCATTTCGAGCTCTGAGAAACAGGACCCTGTATGGCTTGTCTGCCTTGTGCAGGGTCTGCAGAGCTGGGGTCCAGCTGATGGCATAAGGCTTGGCCTGACCGGACTTGCCCCGCTCCCACAGCGGTCCTCGCTCTGGTCGGTCACCTTTCCCAGTCTAAGGTCCTGGCAAGGAGAGGCTGGGAGCTCACTGGAAGGGGTTGGTCCTTGACAGATGCAGGGCCTCCTGCCCTCACCTTGACCTTACCACCCCCCACACCTGATTATGACACCGACGTACAATACTTCTGCAGTCCTAGCATTGATCTTGCAAGGGCTGCGGCAGCTGAGGTCCCGGTTGTGGTATAGGAGCCACCTACGGGATGTGGGAGGCGGGTGGTGCAGGGAGTCCTGGTCCACGACCATGACACCGGGCACCTGTGCCTGTGGCTACCCGTGTCTGGGGTCTGGGATGGCCTTCACCATGGAGTTTCTCATGGGAATCAGTACCAAAGACACTGCTGCCAGGATCTGGCAGGCACAGAAGTCTTTAATCTGAGATCCTGCCAGAGTCAGGGTCTGAAGCCTGCCTGGGAAGGAGGGCGAGCTTGGGCTGAGCTCCATGGGCGTGTCTGGTAGAAGGCTGCTGGCCAGGGCGTGGGAGGACCACAGACCCGGCCCTTCTCTGCTGGCCGGGGCTGCACAGACTAGGCACCCAGGCAGCTGCTGCTGTAGCCTGTGAGCCTGGGGCCCCGACTGGAAGTGCCAAGGCTTGTGCCTTGTCACCAGCGATTATGTCCTGGGCCACATCTCCCACACACACGCAAGTGCCGGCAAAGTCACCCTGGCCGTGGGCGTGATGAATGGCCGCACAGTAATGAAATGGAGACATCAAGGAGGGTGGCGGGAAGACGGAGTGTGGCGGACGGGCCGTCCCCACGCGGCGGCAACAAGAAGGATCGCCCAGCGGCCGGGGGCCGTCAAGGGAGAAATTACACATTTACTCTGCCTTTTTCTTACTGCGACGGCGCCCATACATCACCGCTGGGGCCGGGCGGGACACGCTGGCCAATTTCCAGCATGAATTATGGGACTGAGAGGCCGAGACCAGGCTTCCTGCCGACCCAACCTGAAGCTGGAGATGCTGCCACCTGGGGATAGGACCCCCCTGGTTTAGAGCCTTTGGCTCCTGAATCCGATCCTGCTTCCCATGACACCCGTTTAGGAGCACCTGTGGGCCCACAGGGGAAGGATCTGGGGCCCACCTAACTGTCTGCTCTCCCTCCTTTTAGATGACTGCAAGAACATTGCCAACATCATGAAGACACTCGCGTATCGAGGCTTCATCTTCAAGCAGACGTCAAAGCCGTTCTGACTGGCCGAGGATGGGATGGGGCAGGACAGGGTAGCTGCTTGGCCCAGCCCAGAACCTTCCTCTCCCTCACCAGAGGGGCAAAGGGAGAGTGGCACAGCTCTGCGTCCAGAGTGTCCCCCAGCCCGCCCCGTGGGCTTCTGCCCTGGGTAAGGCCTGGCTACTTGGCCCCTCTGGAACAGACACTTTGTGCCCCCTATCCCCCGCCTCAACCTCAGCCCAGGATCAGCCCCTCCCACTGTGGGCCTGGGCTGGGGGACCTCCTCACCGCCTCCTCCCCACACACAGGCTTCTGCTGGGGCCATTGAGCCCCCCTGTGCCCCTCCCATCTGTAGTGCATGGTGTGTGGTGCCCCAGGGCGCCAGGACAGGTCAGGCCCCACCTCGTGTCTGCCCCCGTCCCCGCTGTGAACGTGCCACTGAATAAAGTCGGGGAAATGAGGCCCTGGGTGTGTGTGTGGACCAGGTGGTGCCGGGCCCGACGGCGTCTGGACACGCCAGGCTGCCTGGTGCCCTCGCCACCAGTAAGCAGAGCTGGCGTCAGCGGAGCACCTGAGACCCTGACTGCGCACAGGGCTGCGGGGACTGAGCACGAGGCTGTGTG
This sequence comes from Neotragus pygmaeus, assembly GCA_006410875.1. NCBI lineage: Eukaryota > Metazoa > Chordata > Mammalia > Artiodactyla > Bovidae > Neotragus > Neotragus pygmaeus. Next base: position 1,099,506 of record SJYV01053940.1, on the reverse strand, counting down.
AGAAGCAGCCGGGTGCTGTGTGCGAGCCAACCTGAGTGTGGAGTGCTGGGTGTTCCCGNGCCCTCGCCACCAGTAAGCAGAGCTGGCGTCAGCGGAACACCTGAGACCCTGAGTGCGCACAGGGCTGTGGGGACTGAGCACGAGGCTGTGTGAGAAGCAGCCGGGTGCTGTGTGCGAGCCAACCTGAGTGTGGAGTGCTGGGTGTTCCCGGACATGGGAGGCGGGGGGCCGGTCAGTGGCTAGAGGGCTGCCAAGGGCCACCCGTCCCGGCCACCCTCCCAGCCAGGGGCGTCAGAAGTGGTGAGAGGAAAGGAGGCAGCCCAGTCCAACTCAGCAGCTCTATTTACACAGCAGCGTCCCACACCCCGTGGGGCCTCTCATGGCTTCTTGGCTTTCTTCACAGAAGAGGAGCTGGAGGCCGATTCCCGCCGCTTCCTCTGAGGAGACACAAGGTGCCGAGGTCAATGGCTGGACTCGGGCTTTGTGCCTGTGTTTCATGCTCTGAGTCAGGAAGGTGACGCCCACTGGCCACCCACTCATTCTCAGAACCCCTCAGAGCGATGATCCCTGCTTCGGGCGCTAGAGGGGGTGGGGCCCATGCATGCACGTGTGTGTGCTCACTAGCAGGGCCAGCTAGAGCTCTCCTGGTCGGTCCAGCCTCTTACCGAATTGGGCGTGAGGGGTGCGCCCACCACATCGATGATGGCGTCCTTGCTGGGATCAGAGCCAAGAGCGGGTTCAGACACCGCTGGCTCGGCCGGGGCTGGGGCCGGGCCTGACGCCGCGGTGGTGGGGCCCCCCAGCACACCGGCCCGGGCCAGCGCCTCGTGCCGGTGCCGCAGCATCTGCAGTTCGTACTCGCAGTTGGCGCAGGCCTGCTTGAGCTCGTAGAGCAGCACCAGGTCACTCCGCAGCTCATTGAACATGTGCACCAGCTCCTCCGTAGGCGTCGGGCTCAGCTCTGTGGGCGGGCAGGAGGCACAGTGGTGGGAGGCCAGCAGCAAGAACTGCCCCCTACCTCCCGGCCTTCATCCACAACCTCGCCTGGGGCGGGGGGCTGGTGGGAAGGTCCATCCTGAGGGGCCCAGCCCCCACACTCACCCACACCCAGCTCCAGCAGCATCTGTTCCAGGGCCTTGATCTTCTTCTGTCCCACAGAGCTGGGCAGCTTCATCTGCAATGACCCAGGCAGCTCAGCTCAAGCGGGACCCTCTCCTGACAAGCGGTTTAGAATGAAGGGGACAAAAGGAATTGGGGCGGGGTGGGCAGGGCTAGAAGAGAAGTTAACTCCTAGAGGCAGCTCTGGGTCACAGAAGGAAACAGCCAGTGAGTAGAAGAGGCTGAAAGCTGAGCTCAGCCTGGCGTCCCCTTGAGATCCTGTGTGTCCGCCGCCACCTGCTCCAGGCCCCCGGCCCACAGCGCTCAGGCCATAGAGCAGAGGCCCAGACACAGAGAACAAGGTGACTCACGTACCCGCTGGCTCCGCAGCGTGACGCCCGCAGACTTGAAGTCCGGGAACTTGATGCCTGCTGTCTCAGGAACAGCCTGGGGAGGAGCAGTCATGGAGACCAGGGTGTCACAGGGAGAGGGCCCAATGTTAGTCCCAGCCCCCACCCTGAGCTGGGCTGGCTTAGTCTCCACACCGGCTTCTCAGCCTCCTTCTTCTGGGGCAGCTTCTTCTTGGGGGCCTTGCGTTCCGTGCGCCGCTGCTCGGCAGTGGTGTCTGCCGCCGTGATCAGCTTCTGCAGGTCCTGGCTGCGCTTCTCCCGCTCCTTCTTCCGGGCCTCGATCTTGCGCAGTTCCTGCAGCAAGTACTCCTCCTCCGCCACCTGGGAAAGAGCGACGCTGAGAGGAGCGTGAAACTCAAGGGGCAGCGAGGGGAGGGGGAGACGGCGGGGTGCTGGGCAGTTTCTGAGGGACTCTGAGCAGCAGGGGGCTGTGAGGGAGGTGGAGAGCAGGGAGGGTGGCTGGTGAGGGGTGGGACTGGATAGGGTCAGGGCAGGGGCAGGAGGGGAGCCGAGGGCCTGGAGGATGGAG
>SJYV01053940.1:1083695-1097013 GCA_006410875.1 Neotragus pygmaeus | reverse complement strand
ATATCAGATAAAATAGCCTTTGAAATAAAGGCCATGAAAAGAGACAAAAAAGGACACTACATAATGATCAAAGGATCAATCCAAGAAGATATAACAATTATAAATATATATGCACCCAAAAAAGGAGCACCACAATATGTAAGGCAAATGCTAACAAGTATGAAAGGGGAAATTAACAGTAACACAATAATAGTGGGAAACTTAATACCCCATTCACACCTATGGATAGATCAACTAAACAGAAAATTAACAAGGAAACATACCCCCTCAGAGGGAACAGCACCACTATGGGCTGGGTCTGTCAGAGACCCCAGGAAGGAGACAGTGCTAGGCTGGACCAGGGAAGTTTCTCCATCAAACGACACTGGCTCTCAAAACCCTGTGTCCAGCAGCCTCTGGGACATTTCCTACTGGAGTTCCTACATACATCTCAAACTGAATGTGTTCAGGTGATGCATGTTAACTAGATTCACTGGGGTGACCATTTCACACTATATACAAATACGGGATCATTACCTTCTAAACTGAAGCTAATATATATGTAACAGACCTCAATAAAAAAAATTCAGTATGTTCAGTACTGAGCTCACTGTGCTCCCTCAAACTTCTGTCTCCTCCAGTTCAGATCTCAATGTTGGCATCAACCAAGCAAGAACCCTAGGAGGCATCTTTAATTCCTACCTTTATCCTTGAACCCCTCCTTTTTCCCAAATCTGTGGCTTTTACCTCCCAATTCTCCACTGCCATGCCCGTGTCCAGACCATCACTACCCCCTTGCCTGGATAGAGATACAGCCTCCTCACTGGTCTCTCTGCCTCCATTTAATCCTCTTCCGGGGAATTCTCCATCTGCAGCCAAGATGTGACCTCTCTGACACTGCTAAAGGGCAGCTAAAGGGCTGCTACAAACCTGGTCTACTGTAAGTACAGAAATAAGAATAAGCATTTAGAAAGCCTCACAACTTTACAGCATCATATGCTGCTAAATAATTTAGAAGAAACGTGGACTGATACTTTGTCTTTTCTTACAATTTCACTATCTTTAGTAGTCTCAGATGAATTGGGAAATTTTTAAAAATGACCTTTATCACAGATAATTCGAAAAGCACTGTTCTAGAATATACAACTGATATTACCCAACCATCCCTTATGAAACCCCTCAAAGGCTCCCTGATACTTTGAAAGTGCCTTCTAGATAATTTTCAAACTTGCCAAGAGCGAGGATTGTCTGGATCACTTCTACCTCCTGGGTTCAGCACAGGACCTGCACACTGTAGGTATCAATGAATATTGATTGAATCAATCAGGGAACACATGGTAAGTGACCTGACCTCCCTCTGCAACAACTGTCCTCCATGGACCCTAAGTTCCAGCTGAGTGACTAGCAGTTAACTGGAATATACCAGGCTCTCCCCCTCAGCCTTTGTTGTTCTTGCCTGAAATGCCTTCTCACNACATGGTAAGTGACCTGACCTCCCTCTGCAACAACTGTCCTCCATGGACCCTAAGTTCCAGCTGAGTGACTAGCAGTTAACTGGAATATACCAGGCTCTCCCCCTCAGCCTTTGTTGTTCTTGCCTGAAATGCCTTCTCACTTCCACATTCCTTCTACCTAGATAACGTCTCATCCTTCTGATCTCTCTGCAGTTGGTTAAGTATCCCTCTTATGCATTTTAATTCCATTTAACTAAAAACAATATGCTCAGGAACAGTGTAGCTGGTCCTGTTCTCAAGAAGCTCATGATCAGCGAATTCCCTGGTGGCCCAAAGGTTAGAAGTTGGCACTTTCACTGCTGGGGCCCAGGTTTGAATCCTGGTTGGGGAACTAAGATCCCGCAAGCCACATGGCACAGCCATAAAAATAAAAAGAAGTTCACAGTCAAGCAAGAGAGATCAGCAAATATTTATTAATATCATGGGGCTGCCAGACCTATGCTAGGGACACAAGGCTGAGTAAGATGGGCCTTACCTTCTCGGAGCTCACAGTCCAGCTGCAAAACTAATTTAGTACAGTGAGGCAAAACTGATGACAAACATATGCCTAGGATATAATGAGTGACACCTGATTCAGCCTGGAACAAGGGTTGACAGGGAAGAGATAAATGAGGCCTGGTTAAGTATAATAGAAGTGAACTGGTGAGGGAATGCAGTGGAGAGACTCCTCTAAGCAGGGGGACCATGTAAACAGTGATGAGAGAGAAATGGCCAGAAGCATCAGGACACATTAGAGGAACAAGAAAAGGGCAAGACAGGGAAAGGCCTGAGAGAGCCTGGAGAGTCAGCAGAGGGGAGCTGCTGCAGGCCTATATGCCCGCTAAGGAGTCTGGAATTCATCCTGTAGGTGATGGGAGCCAGAAAGGTTAGTTTTAAAGAGAGGAGTGAGATAGTCATGATTCTCTTCTACACAGACCACCCTGGCAACAGTGAAGACAGAGGGGGTGAAACATGAGCTTGGGAGACCAACTGGCAGTTTTAAGAAATAATCCAGGTAGGAAGTGAAGGGCCTGAAATAAAGCAGCAGCAGCAGAAGGTAAAGAAAAGGGCACAGACTTGAGAGGCTTTAAACATCACAGGTTGTGACAACTGGCCATAAGGGGTGAGGGAAGATGCTGTCACAGGTAACTCCTGTGTTGCTGGCTTGAGCAGGAAATAGGATGGGGAGCCACTGCCTGAAAGCACGACCCCAGGAATGAGCAGCATTGGCGGGAAGATGGTTAGTTTCCTTTACTTTGGCTTCATTCTCCACCCATAACCACCACAATCTTTCTAAAACTCAAATCTGATCCTGACACCGTTCTACTTAAAACCTACTAGTGGCTCCCCAAAGACAGGAGCGCAAATCCTATTTCTGAGCCTGGCTGCTAAGCCCTGCCTGACCCAGCCCTGCTAGCCTCTCAGGCCTCTTCTACCATCATGTTCTGTCCTGGACTTCAGGCTTCATCAACAGGGAAATGCCCACAACATCACATACACATGACCGATTTTTCATTTATGTCTTTGCTCACGATGACTCCTCTGCCTGAACAAGTCACTGTACTCTTTCCTACTGTTACCTGGTGACATCCTTCAAGAGTCAGTTCAATACCTTATGACCCAGAATCCTGTGCCTGGGCAGATACCTGGAGAAAACTAATTTCAAAGACACACACACCCCTATGCTCACAGCAGCACTATTGACAACAGCTAAGACATGGAAGCAACCTGAATGCCCACTGACAGTGAACGGACAAAGAAAACTGGTATATATACACAATGGAATANGAGGGTTGCCATTTCCTTCTCCAATGCATGAAAGTGAAAAGTGAAAGTGAAGTCGCTCAGTCACATCTGACTCTTCACGATCCCATGGACTGCAGCCTACCAGGCTCCTCCATCCATAGGATTTTCCAGGCAAGAGTACTGGAGTGGGGTGCCATTGCCTTCTCCGTGTTCAGTCACTAGGTCATGTAAATCATGTCGGACTCTGTGACCCCATGAACTGCAGGCTGTCCTCCTCTAACTCCCAGAGTTTACTCAGATCATGTCCATTGAGTCAGTGATGCTATCTAACCATCTTATCCTCTGCCACCCCTTTCTCCTCCTGCTCTCAATATTTTCCCATCGTCAGGGTCTTTTTCAATGAGACGACTCTTCACATGAGGTGGCCAAAGTATTGGAGCTTCAGCTTCAGCAGTAGTCCTTCCAGTGAATATTAGGGCTGATTTCCTTTAGGATTGGCTGGTTTGATTTCCTTGTAATCCTAGGGATTCTCAAGAGATATACCCAACTGAATGCAGAGTTTCATAGAATAGCAAGAAGAGATAATAAGGCCTTCTTAAATGAACAAAGCAAAAAAAAAAAAAATAGAGGAAAACAATATGAGAAAGACTAAAGGTCTTTTCAAGAAAATTGGAGATATCAAGGGAGCATCTCATGCAAGGATGGGCACAATGAGTCACTTAAGTTCTATTTTAATTTCCTCATTGGCAAAATTGCCAGGGCAATCTGGAATGAAGTAGGGACTGCATTTAGGCAACAACAACACAGAGTATTAGAATAGTCCCATATGTTTTCATGAATAAAGGCATGGCTATTATCTCCCTACCAATCATCCTGGCAAAGTGATCACAGTGAAAGGAATCTAAGGCACCAGCATCAAAGGCAAGCTAATTTGATTGCTACAACAAAGGATGGTTATGGTGTAATTAGAGCCATAGCGAGGTCTATAAAGCACTTCATATACCAGCAGTAGTCACTGCAGATCCTCCCTAGATTCTTTTCTCTTTGTCTTCAAATTGAATTTGGAGCCAAAGCAACTTGCCTTGAGCCCCAAACAACTTGCTCCCATCCACCCTGCCTATAGAGAGGGCCCAGAACCAGAACTGGGGACCCTAGGATCCAGCACACTCACAACAATACTGTGTGGCCTTGACATAGGCATTTAACCTCTTGGACCAATTTGCTTCACTTGTGCCATGAAGAGCTTGGGCTTTATTAACTTTAAGATTCTTNGAGAGTCAGCAGAGGGGAGCTGCTGCAGGCCTATATGCCCGCTAAGGAGTCTGGAATTCATCCTGTAGGTGATGGGAGCCAGAAAGGTTAGTTTTAAAGAGAGGAGTGAGATAGTCATGATTCTCTTCTACACAGACCACCCTGGCAACAGTGAAGACAGAGGGGGTGAAACATGAGCTTGGGAGACCAACTGGCAGTTTTAAGAAATAATCCAGGTAGGAAGTGAAGGGCCTGAAATAAAGCAGCAGCAGCAGAAGGTAAAGAAAAGGGCACAGACTTGAGAGGCTTTAAACATCACAGGTTGTGACAACTGGCCATAAGGGGTGAGGGAAGATGCTGTCACAGGTAACTCCTGTGTTGCTGGCTTGAGCAGGAAATAGGATGGGGAGCCACTGCCTGAAAGCACGACCCCAGGAATGAGCAGCATTGGCGGGAAGATGGTTAGTTTCCTTTACTTTGGCTTCATTCTCCACCCATAACCACCACAATCTTTCTAAAACTCAAATCTGATCCTGACACCGTTCTACTTAAAACCTACTAGTGGCTCCCCAAAGACAGGAGCGCAAATCCTATTTCTGAGCCTGGCTGCTAAGCCCTGCCTGACCCAGCCCTGCTAGCCTCTCAGGCCTCTTCTACCATCATGTTCTGTCCTGGACTTCAGGCTTCATCAACAGGGAAATGCCCACAACATCACATACACATGACCGATTTTTCATTTATGTCTTTGCTCACGATGACTCCTCTGCCTGAACAAGTCACTGTACTCTTTCCTACTGTTACCTGGTGACATCCTTCAAGAGTCAGTTCAATACCTTATGACCCAGAATCCTGTGCCTGGGCAGATACCTGGAGAAAACTAATTTCAAAGACACACACACCCCTATGCTCACAGCAGCACTATTGACAACAGCTAAGACATGGAAGCAACCTGAATGCCCACTGACAGTGAACGGACAAAGAAAACTGGTATATATACACAATGGAATACTGCTCAGCCATAAAAAAGAATGCAATAATGCCATTTGCAGCAACACAGATGCAACTAGAGAAGTCAGACAGAGAAAGACAGATGTCATATGATATCACTTATATGTGGAATCCAAATATGATACACATGAATTTATTCACAAAACAGAAATAGACTCATACACAGGAAACACATTTATGGTTCCCAAATGGGGATGGGGGAGGGATAAATTAGCAAATTGGGGATTAGCAGATACAAACTACCATATATAAAACAGATAAAAAAGGTCCTACTGCATAACACAGGGAACTATATTCAATTAACCTGTAATAAACTAAAACGGAAAAGAATAAGAAAATTTATATATATATGTGTGTGTGTCACATATATGGTTTAGTCGCTAAGTCATATCCAATTCTTGCAAACCCATGGACTGTAGCCCACCAGGCTCCTCTGTGTATGGAATTTCTCAGGCAAGAATACTGGAATGGGTTGCCATTTCCTTCTCCAGGGGATCTTCCCAGGCCAGGTATCGAACTTTCATCTCCTGCACTGGCAGGTGGATTCTTTACCACTGAGCTACAAGGGAAGTCCTGGCATGGAGCAGTATTTAGAAAATACAAAATGAACACTCTTTTGTCTTCACCTTGAACTGTCTCATCCAACCTTTCCTCCCCCACCTCAAACCTCTTACCTCTTAGATATCCCTTCTGTCTTACATCTCCAGCCTCTCCCACCACTGGGCCTGAAGGGCCTAAAGATGGTGGTGAGGTTGAGAAAAAGCAATTTGGGGGTGTAGGGGAGAATGATGGGTCACACCTGGACATGCTGAGTCTGAAAAGCCTGTGAGCCATTCAGGGGAACGTATCCAGGTGCAAGTGGATGTACTGGCTGAGGGGAAAGAAGTCAGGACTTGGAAGTCCAGCTACAAGCCCCTTGGGCTTTCAGGCTCAATGACTAGGCTGCTCTAAGCTGCAGGGACTGGGGTCCATATTGTGTAGTGGCTTAAACAATGGCTAGGGAATCTTAGCCTAGCCCAGCTGTTTCTCACTGGTTGGGTGAGTCTGGGTAGGGCCCTGCTCCATCTGAGCCTCAGTCATCTAGATCAGAGAAAAATCAGCGTGGACTAGAGTGCTGGTACAGAGAATGAAGAACATAGGCAGATGCCATTTATATAGAAACCATCAGCAGGACTCATGACGAGATGTATCATTGAGGTCTAGCTCAAATCCTAGCTTCTCAGAGAGGCCCTCCCTGACCACCCTACCTAAATTAGGCCTCCCCTACATCTACAAGTTCCCTCTTTACCTCGTTTCATATCCTGGTTTCACTGATCGGTCCTATCTAAAAGAATCCAACTTATTTGTTTCCACGTTTGTTGTATGTCTTCCCTACTTTCTTTGTTCTGTTGTTGATTGAAATAATATGAGTGCTAAAGGAGGCTTAGTTAAGGATGAGTCCCAGATTTCTGGTTTGGGTAACTGGGTAGATGATGGTGTCATTCACTGATGTTGGGAACAGGTTTAGGGGTGGGGAACAGAGGGAAGATGGTAAGTTCTGCTTACAGGAATCCATTTGATCTGAAGTACCTGTGGGGCCTTTAGGGAGAGAGGTAAGCAAATGACTGGATATATGGGAACTGCTGCTCTGGACTGGAGATATTAAGTTGGGGTTAGTGACACAGAGAGGGTAACTGAGGTCATGGTGTAAATGAGACACACTAGTGGGGTCGCACAGAGTCAGACATGACTGAAGTGACTTCGCAGTAGCAGCAGCAGCAGGGAGAAAGTAGAGAGTGAGCAGAGTGGAGCACCTAGGACATAGCTCTGAAGAACAGCAACAACTGAAAGGCCGAGGCAGCACACCAAAAATCAGGGCAGGGCTAGGAGAGGACAGGACCCCACGGGCAGAGAAGACCTGGCAGGCATGTGTCCCAAGGACTGCGTGGGCAAACATGGTCGAGATCTGGTCTGAGAGTGCCTCTGGAGGCAACCAGGAGACTGGAGAGCTCAGGCATGTGGCTCAGAGTAGGTGGGCACAACCCTGGCCTATGTCCCCACGGTAGTGGCTCACCTTATTGAACCTGGCGAAGGGGTAGTCCTTGCCCTCCTCTGCTGCCCTTCGCCAGTGGAAGAACATGGCTCCATCCTTGCGGGCTGGGTTGGTGAATGGCATCCACTTCCAGGGCCGTACCTTCTTGGAGCCCAACTTGGCCTTCACTGTGCGGTAGCCTTGACCAGTATCACTGGGTAGCAGTGGGGGTGCATCCCTGGGAGCAGGGTTTAAGGAGGTGGGAGATTATAGAGTCAGAAGGTGTGGAGAGAGCCTTTGGACCCAGGCTGCTGCTCTACCCTAGAGCAAGAAGTCACGTCCTGGAGTGAGACATCGAGCTCCCGCATCGTAGTAGGCAAGCAAGAGCCCTGGGGGAGGAGGAAACTGGCTGGGATAATGAGGAGTTAGGGACAGGCAGGTTGGTCAGGGGCCTAAGCCTGGGGCCCTGGGGTTCTAATACTTGCTTCTTGTCAGAGTAGAGCAGTGCATAGACCTCCCGGTGCATGCCCTCGGGCCTCTTGAAGGTCAGTGTCTCCGAGGACTTCTTGGACTTTTTCTGGGGAGGGAAACCACAGGAGAGGAACCACAGCCTAAACTCCCTTTCCTGAAAATTCTGTAGCCCAGCTCAATCCCTGAACAAACCAGCACCTACAGGTAGAGCGACACATATTCACACTCGGACACATCATGACACACTATGAAGGTACAGAAACCCACTCCAGGGGCGCCTGGGTATGAGTGGGTCGTTCCCCACCACACCTCTAACCTCAGAGCCCGACCTGTCAGAGGAGAAGCTACTTCTCCAGTATCTCAGCATGGCCACCCCGGCCCGATGCGCCTCCCCCAAATACCCCACACGAGTGTCACTCTCCAGGTCCCCTCCTACGCGCGTCACACTCTCGGTCCCCACCGCTTTCCACGGGTGTCCCACCCCTCCGTCCCACCTCACCAAGGTGACACGTGCTCTCTATCCCGCTGTGCCCCACCTTTTACCGCCCGTCCCACTCCAGTGTGGCACCCCATCTCTCCTCGAGCCCTCGTCTGTTGTCACTCCTCCTCACCACTTCACTCCCGCTACCCAACTCCCAGGCGCCACTGCTACCTTGTCCGGATTGATAATGTCCTTCTTGCTGATGGTCCCAGAGGCTGCATCTCCCTCTGGACCCCCGAGTTCTAGAATGTCCCGGACATCCGCGCCTGTAGCCATCGCGCCCAGAGGATGGGGGAGCGCCCCGAGGTCAAGGGTCAGTGCCTGAAGAGGGACCAGGCTCAGATCAGGAGGCGGAGCCACTTCAGCCCCAAGTGGGGGCGGGGTGAGGAGGCGGGCCGCGAGGACGAGACTGGCCCAGGGTCAGGTCGGGACCCCGCCAGTGTCCCGCCACCTGAGTCTCCCCAACGGCCCCAGCTGTCTCCTAAGTCTCAGCGCCTCCACACCTAGGCTTCCCGGCTGCGACCCAGCTATCTCCTCAAAGCCGCGGACAGAAACTTCCGGTCGTGCGCCTTAGAAACGTTGCCGACAGGAACGCTTCCGGTCTGTGCTAGCGGAAAGTAAGCCGGCTGGCAACCCAGTATGAAAACTACTGACCGCGCAGAGCCTGTCGCCCACCTTGCCTCCCAGGAGCTCACTGGTTTCTTGGACTGCCTGGGGTTCTAGCATTTTCCCTCTGCGTTGTGCCATCGCGCAATGAAAAGGGAGTGCACAGCTTTGTGACCTTGGGAGTCGCTTAATTTCTCTGCACTCGTTTCTTCAAAGTGGAAACTGTCATGGTACCTGCGTAAACAAACTGCCAATAATCCATGTAAAACATTAACACGGTGCCTTTTTCCATTAAATGAATCAGTGGTGTTAATTGCCTCTGTTCTTTAAGTGCTAAATACGTACCAGACACTGTGCTGAGCGTTGAAGAGATCAACCAGACAAGGCAGAGCTTGCCAGGGTGGTTGCCAAGATGGTGTGAGGTGTGGACCCTCTCTTGCACCTCCTCTGATTGGGTTGTCTGTGATCGGGGTCCCGTGGGACTTTACTGGAGCCCAGCTTTCTGAAACTCCACTTGTCTGGGAGCTAGCTGCATTAGTGTGGGTTCCAAAGAGGCGCAAGAGCACAGCCCCGAGCAGGTAGCAACTGGAAGAAGTATCCCACAAGGGAAGAAACTTGCTGATCTTCCTGGAAAGAGAGAGAGAATTCAAGAACAGAAGGTCCTGAGGAAGGGCAAAGGGACAAGGGAAGCAGCTCCTAACTTCAGCCTGTGCAAAATAGCCTGCAGACATGGAGGACCCCGGGCATTGGGCATGGGAGATGGAATGGAGCTTGTAAGGCAGGGTCCCCAGTCACCAGGATCTAATGCCTGATGATCTGAGTTGGAGCTGATGTAATAATAATAGAAATAAAGTACACAATACATGTAATGTGCTTGAAGCATCCCAAAACCACCCCCTCCCCCAAATCAGTGCAAAAATTGTCTTCCATGAAAACGGTCCCTGGTGCAAAAATGGTTGGGGACTGCTGTTGTAAGATATTAAGGAGACCAGACCCCCAAGCCAGGGGCTTGTCAAAAATCTAGGACAAGCAGACAGCCCACACAAGTGAGCTATCAATGTTGTATCCTGTTCTAACTTGGGTAGGGGGAGGAGTAGGAGAAAATTGCTGCTAGCTGCTAGCCATCAGCCACAAACCTAGCTAGATCCCAAAAGTTTGGAGAACTGGGCCTAGAGATATAAACCTTGCCCTGCTTCCAAGGCCTAAGTCCTCGGTGAATACTCTGAGCTCTAATCAGTTTCCAGGGGAAGCCAGGGTCTTGCTGCAGCAAATGCCCACAAGGTATTTGGAGCCAGAAGTGGACAAAACAGTGGGAAAAGTTCCTGCACCTCAACCTCAAACACTTGATTCTGCTTGTAATCAGTGTTGCATGATTATTGGTTTAAGATATTTCTCTCCTGATAGAATAATTCCTCTGAGGACAAGGATGTGTCTGTGATAGGTGTTATTCTAGGCTTTGGGAATGCAGTGAGTGAATATTTCCCAATGGGGCTTATATCTAGCATATGAACAATAAAATAGATAGTGTAAGTTTCATAGGGACAAGAGCTATGAAAAAAATTTAAAAAAATTAAATAGGGTCATAGGACAGGGAACTAAACGTAGTGTGGTCAGGAAAAGTTTCTCAGGGAGCTGAAATTTGAGCTGAGGTTTAAATGATGGAAACAGCCACAAAATTCCTGGGGAAGGAGTGTTTCAGACATGAGGAATAACAAGTGCAAAGTCCCTAAAACGGAAGGAACACTGTATCTTGAGAGGACATAAAGAAAAGAGGCTAGTGTGGCGGCCGCTGAGTAAGGAGGGAAGAAGAGGAAGACTAAGACCAGAGGTAGGCACTAGGGGCCACAGTAATGAGTGTGGGTTTTATCCTAAGAGTAATCATGCATCTTTCTGTCTTGGACATGGCCTGGTTTCTTCCCTTTTCTTGGAGTGCCGCCTTAGGTGCTGTCATTAGGAAATCCCTCAGAATGATTGGTCCAGAGCTTCTCATTCCTTGGGGAAACTGAGTCCAGGATTGGGGAAAAGGGAGTGAGAGAGGGATGCCTCTCTCTTGACCCTTATGGGAGCCACTGCCACACTTCCTGTATCACACTGCAGGTGACAGTGGATCTCTCTGCCAGGCCTGAGGGGAGCTTACTCTGTGATGCCCACCCAGCTGACCCTCCACAGAAACCCAGCATCACTTCTGAAGAGACTCTTGCATTGCAGTGTCCCGAGAGAGGGATTTCAGGTTGGGGTGCCCTGGGGTGCAGAGTCAACTTTAACAGAGTTTTCATTCAACCCTGAGAGCAATATGAAGCCATTGAAGTGGGGAGGTGTTGGGGGGACCCGGGGGGGAGGCATGGGGAGGAGAGCTGGGAAGAAGGTTGAAAATAGTCAGATTCGTCTTTAAGAAAGATCACTGGTGGCTTGCTGGTGCAGGGAGCTGGAGGCAGGAGAATAAGGTGGGAGGCAGTGGTAGGGTCAACTGGAACTAGGAACTGATGGCATGTGGATATAGGAGGCAGAATAAAAAGGAATCCTAGAAGCCTATTCCTCTTCAGCCTGTCTGTTGACAGCTCAGCTAGAAAATAGACTGGCACCCCCGAGGGTCTGGCCTGGCTCTCTCCTTCCTTTCCTCCTCTCCCTTCTCTCTCTCCCCTCCACCTTTCCCCCTCCTCCCCTCTCCTCACCAAGACTATGCACTCCTTAAGTGTGGCAGTGGGTTTTCTCATCCTCTGGGCTCTCCCAGCAAGTGGTCACGTGCCCTGTTTTCAGGGGCTTCTTAGAAACTGTAGGGAAGGGAAGGTGGTGTGTTCGTGTTGTGATCAAGATCTGCCCTGGTCTTGCTCAGGAGAATTATGAAGGACTTTTTCCAACTAACAGGACAAATTTCCCATGTTTTGAGATGGGCAAAGAAGATGATTAGGAAATTCACACAAGTGCAACAGCCAATAACCGTACAGATAAGCATTCCACCTTACTGGGATTCAAAGAGTTGAAGAACTAAGAGCTATCATGAGGAATCATTTTATGACTATCAAATAGCTAAAACTTGAACATAATTGTGATACCTATTTTTGACAAGAGTGCGGTTGCAATAGGTGCCATATTTCTATATGCTGTTGGTGGAAATGTACATTGACTTGATTTTGTTCATTAGTTTATTCAACAAATAATTGTTTAGTATTTAACTGTAAAGTGAAAGTATTAGTCACTCAGTAATGTCCAACTTTTTGTGACCCCATGGACTGTATAGCCTGCCAGGCTCCTCTGTCCATGGAATTCTCCAGGCAAGAATACTGGACTGGGTATCCATTCTCTTTTCCAGGGGATCTTCCTGGCCCAGGGATTGAACCCGGGTCTCCCACATTGCAGGCAGATTCTTAACCTTCTGAGCCACTAGGGAAGTCATTTAGTTAGGTCATTACATGCCAGGCCCTTTGCCTTAAAGGCTCCAGCTATCCAGAAGGAAAATGTGATTACAGCCTTCAGCTGGTACATTAAGAACTGTGCACTTCATCACGTGAACATTGTACCTCAATATAAAGGACCAAGTAGATGAGAACTGGAGCTGCCTATGAGGCCTGATCACTACCTCTCCAAAGCATTCTGTTCCCCTGGGGCAAAAGCTATTGGGGAGTGGGATTGACAAAGTCCAGGACAAGGAGCTGGAGAACAGGGGTCTCGGCAAGGCCTGTGTGGTCCCCCTCCAGTTCTAGGGGCAAAAGGAAGATGAAAACCTCTCTAGGATGGCTGGAGGGCACGTGTGGCCCCAACCCGGAGCAGTCCTAGGACAGTGTGTGTGTGGAGGCGGAGGGCGGAGAGGTGGGGAGAGGGGGGTCAAGCAGGCAGAGCTGGGGGCGGCTCCCCTCCCACCTGGGATATTCTCGGGAGCCCCGCCCCTTTCCCCACCCCCAGAACTCTCCAGAATTTGCAGTAGATTGAAGAAGCTTCCAACATGCTCCACAAAGGAAAAGATTTTTGTTTTCACACTCAACTCCCATGGATTCCAGGATTTGTGGGAGGTCTCTCTCTGTACCATTTCAGCTTTTTTGAAATTCTAGCTCTTGCAGGCATCTCCCTTCTCCTTCCCCTACCAGATGCATGTCATCAATTATCAGCTTTCCTGAGCGGACTCCTGTGGTCTATTTTATGTTATTGGTCTTTTTTTATTTTTTTGGCAGAACAGTCTCCTCGGTTGCCAGAACTCTAAGAAATACATTTCTTTTAAGTCACTCCATCTATAGTTATTTCTCTTATAGCAGCTCAGGCTAAGACATCTTTTTTTTT
>SJYV01053940.1:990342-1083639 GCA_006410875.1 Neotragus pygmaeus | reverse complement strand
GAGCCCATCTTTGCATGAAATGTTCCCTTGGTATCTCTAATTTTCTTGAAGCGAGCTCTAGTCTTTCCCGTTCTGTTCTTTTCCTCTATTTCTTTGCATTGATCTCTGAGGAAGGCTTTCTTATCTCTCCTTGCTATTCTTTGGAGCTCTGCATTCAGATGCTTATATCCTTTCTTATTTTCAGTCACAAGTACTTAGAGCTATAAAGTTTATCCTGTATCCTGCTGATCATTTTATGTTTTCATTATCATTCTAACTTCCCTTGTGATTACTTCTTTGCTCCATGGATTGTTTAGAATTATGTTGCTTAAATTCCAAATATTTGAGAGTTTTCTAGGTAGCTTATAATTATAGATATCTAATTTAATTCCATTGTGATCAGAGAACATATTCTATATGATATCAAAGCTTTCAAATTTATTGAGATTTGTTTTATGGCTCAGCATATGGTCCATTGATGTGTACAATGTGTACAATGTTTGAAAAGAATATATATCCTGCAGTTGTGGTATACAGTTTTATAAATTTCAATTAGGGCAAGATATTTGATGATATTGTTCACATAATCTATGTTTTTCTTGATATTTTTATGTCTATTACTCTATTGCTGAGGGTTTCTTTTCATCTCCAACTATGATCATAGAATTGTGTATTTCTTCTTTTAGTTCTGTCAATTTTTGTTTCATGTATTTTGAAACTCCGTCATTAGGTTATGATCTTTGTTGTCACAAATTTATAATTCTTATAGCTTCCTGGTGAATTGATCACTTTGCCATTATGAAATATCTGTCTTTTAAAATATTTATTTTATTTATTTATTTTGGTCAGGTCTTAGTTGTGACGTGTGTGATCTTCCCTTGCAGCACGTGAGATTTCTCTAGTTGACCCCTGGCATGTGGGATCTTAATTCTCTGACCAGGGATCAACCCTGCATCTCCTGCTTTGGAAGGTGGATTCTTAACCACTATACCATCAGGGAAGTCCTGAAGTATCTATCTTTATCTCTAGCCTTTGTCTTGAAATCTACTTTAACTCATATAGTCTCTCCAGCCTTCACAAGCTTACTGTTTGCATGGTATATACTTTTTCCTTCCATTTTATTTCATCTTTTAGAGTGCATCTCTTATATACAGCAGGTATTTGGGTTTTGCTTTTCTTTATCCATTCAAACAACTTCTGCCTGTTAAGACATAAGTGTATATTGAGGGATGGGTGGCAAAGGAGAAGATGCTTAGGCCTGGTCTCATTTGTATCCTTTCCATCTGATGATGAATGCTTTTGGACACTACAGACTTGAGAATGGATCAACTAGTTTCCAGATTATGGAAGGAAGGTCACCTGGTTGTCCCAGGGACAAGCATGCAGTCTCTATCGGGGCCTAGTAGTAAGATAAAGCTGTTTCTCAAAGGAGATCAGTTACTTATCAAACTGAACATGGTTTTCTTCACTTCTGCATTGCTGCTCCTGGGCTTGCTATAGTCTCCATCTGCAAGGTGATTGCAACATGATTGGAATCTGGTGGGTCATGGAGACCAAGTGGCCCATCTACTTAGATTGCAGGCTAGACCAGTTGGACAGTTTCCTGTGCTCTGGATTCCTCTCAAAGCTAATGGTCTTTCAGGTCAACTCAGTGGATGAGTGGGTGGCAAGACATCCAAATATAAAATGTGCTTCCTCAAAAATCCAAGAAAACCACCAAGAACCCAAATTCAACTACTCTAAGACACCATCAACTGAAAGGTGCACCTTTATTTATATTCCACTATGAAGAATTTTATGAAACATTATCAATTGAACTATAGCATATCATTGATTGTAACATTTCCATTTCAGAGGTATTAGAACATTGGAAAAAATATTGTGAATGAACTAAATGCCACTGAATTGTTCATTTTAAAATAATTAATTTTATGTTATGTGAATTTTGCCTCAACAACATTTTATTTTTTTAAATGTGAATCAGTAAAATATAGCATTCTGTCACTTTCACATGGTAGGAGGGTATCAGGTGAAGCAACTGGTATTTAGGAAAGGACATCGTGATACCGTCTAGAACAGTGGCTCTGCAGAAACATCAGTCACGTGTATTTTCATGGACTTTACTTTGATTTTCCACAAGGGGTCAACAGAAGGCTTTCACAGAACTGTGTCACTATTTCCTCCTGCTGACAAGGATTCTCAGAAGTCACCCATTAGCCTCAGCAGGGGAAGAGAAGCCACTTCCACTGGCCAGGGAGACTCAAGACGGGTGGGATTTTAGATGCTCTGAGTTATCTGACTGCTTTCTTTTCTCGTCAACACTCTGACATTCACATAACAGACTGGCAAGGCTGTGAATTTAATTGGTATTATACTACAGTAATCCTCAATATCACACTTCAGATTTGATTTTCAGTTACTATCAGCCCCATGACTGCAAGAGATAAATTATTTTTATGATAGACATAGAAAATCAATGGTTTGGGACTTGTCCTGAATCAAAATTTTAGGGTATTGAGTTTCACATTCTTGGTTTTTTTTTTTTTTTTTCCCACTCTGTTCAGAAAGAAATTCCTCTTTACTGTGTTCACAAATCCCTTCTTCCCTCCATACTGTTCTGTGGCAGAGGCCACTTAGTTCACCAACACTTTGCCTTCATCGTTCATTCAGGTGATAATTGATTGCAAGTGATAATCGGTTGGCAGCAGGCCAAGGGCTACCTTTAAGATTACCTGGAGTTTTCACTGCCCCAAAATAAGTACCAAATTCATGCCTGTTATGATACCAATTTCTTTACCAGTTAAAGCTCATAGTTCTGAGTTATGTTTTCCAGTTAAAAAAAAAAAGTAGCTAAAATTGTTCCAAAAAGAATCAAAAAACCAAATGGGGCAATAACCATAGAAAAACTGAAAATATTGTCATTGAATGACAAAGTTAAAAGGTAGCAGGCTGAGAATTTTAAATAGGTGAATTCTAGTTGACCTTCAGGGAAAAGATATTCCTCATCTATAAATAAATAAGTTGACTTTAGAGCATATAAGATGAAATTTCCTCAACTCAAGAAAGTAGCATGATATCAGAGCCTAAAAAAGAGAGAAACACATTTGAAGGAGACATAATTTTCACATTATAGAATCTATTTAAGAAAATAAGAAAAGGCTGAACATCCTGCTCACTGGTCAGGGTGCACGACAGGTCAGAGATGGAGGGTAGGTTAGGCAAGGTAAACCAGGCACTAGGCAAAGGACTTGCATCAGAACCACTGAAATACATTCATGTGAGTGATTTAACTCGAGAAGTCTGATTGCTGTATTTTATATGGAGTTTGGCAAGAAGCCTTCTCCCAAGAGGATGCTAAAAGATGCAGAGATGATGGCACAAATCCTGAAGGACATGAAGATTACAGAATATGGGATAAGAGTTGTAAATCAGATGTTGGAGTTTGCCTTTCAATTTGTGACCACAATTTTAGATGATGCAAAAATTTCTAAGAGAGTTACTGTTGATGCTCATGATTTGCAATCGGCAATCCAGTGCTGTGGC
Source organism: Neotragus pygmaeus (assembly GCA_006410875.1). NCBI lineage: Eukaryota > Metazoa > Chordata > Mammalia > Artiodactyla > Bovidae > Neotragus > Neotragus pygmaeus. The sequence goes on along the minus strand of SJYV01053940.1, from coordinate 1,080,117 downwards.
AATCTTTTACCTCTCCTTCCCCAAGAGATTTTTAAATTAGACTTTGAAGAAAGAAATCAAACTCTTTTGCAATCAATCAAGCCATATTCAGGCCCTAGATTGCCACTTGGAGAAGGCAATGGCAACCTACTCCAGTACTCTTGCCTGGAAAATCCCATGGACAGAGGAGCCTGGTAGGCTACAGTCCATGGGGTTGAGAAGAGTCGGACACGACTGAGCAACTTCACTTTCACTTTTCACTTTCAGGCACTGGAGAAGGAAATGGCAACCCACTCCAGTGTTCTTGCCTGGAGAATCCCAGGGACGGGGGAGCCGGGTGGGCGCATAGTCGGACACGACTGACACGACTTAGCAACAGCAGCAGATTGCCACTCGATAGATATTGCTTGGCTGTTCCAACCTAATAAAGACATATACTCTGCAGGTAGAGTAACAGTTCCACAGGTAAATGTTGGCTCAGTTTTTGGCACACCACGTACTCGCACTGCTGCTGCTGCTGCTGCTAAGTCATGTCAGTCGTGTCCGACTCTATGCACCCCCAAAGATGGCAGCCCACCAGGCTCCCCTGTCCCTGGGATTCTCAAGGCAAGAACACTGGAGTGGGTTGCCATTTCCTTCTCCAATGCAGGAAAATGAAAAGTGAAAGTGAAGTCGCTCAGTCATGTCCGACTCTTTGAGACTCCATGGATGGCAGCCTACCAGGCTCCTCCGTCCATGGGATTTTCCAGGCAAGAGTACTGGAGTCCAAAACCACTATTATTACCACTAACACGACACCATCATAAAAGACTTGCAATGAGTCATCAAACAAGTTAAAAGAAAATGTGAAGGTGATATTGATAATGATGATGGTGATGACAATCATTTATAATCTAGCCTTATCCCAGGTAACATGTATGCCTGTTCTTGAAACCATTGTACTGAAATTAAACATGCACATGATGTTTTCAAGATGTTTTAGAAAACTTCAATAGTAGTTAATGAGTACATATAGTTACCATAGTTTTCAATCATGATGTTAGATTTTCTTTAATAGGACTAGTAATCGTTTCTCAGCAGCCTTTAAGTATAAAAAACAAGTTGTCATTAAAGAAAGAAAGGAAGATAGAAAGGAGAAGAAAAGAAAGAAAAAAGATGGAAAGCCACGCAACACATTTTACTGACTGGCATATCCTGAAGCCAAAGCCAGGTAAGGGCAAGAGAAAAAAATATATGTACATGATCCCACATATGAGCAATGAAGAAAAATCTTAAATATTAGCAGGTTAAATCCAGCAGTGTATTGAAAGAGTAATTCATCAAGCCCAAAGAGGATTTATCCCAGCATTGCTAAGATGGCTCAGCATTAGATTATATATCAATTTAACTTATTATATTAATAAATAAAAAATTTTAATGACTGTCTTAAATTCAACATCCACTAATGATATAAAAGAAAAAAATTCCTAGCATGTAGGAAAAGAACAGCTTTAATTTGATGCATTGTTTGTTTTTAATAAAACAATGGTAAAAACTTACAGCAAATGCCATACTTAATGGTGAAGTAATAGACACACATTCCAATTGAAGTCTGAAACAAGATAAGAATGATCTCTATTACCAGTACTATTCAAATGGTATCATTTGCTTTCTCTAATTCAAAAAGGGAAGGAAAGCAATAAGAGGTATAAACATTAAAAAAGAAGAGACAAGTTGTGATTATTTGCAAATGACACTATCGTTTACATAGAAAAACCCAAGAAAATCAATTGACACACTATTAGAATTAATAAGAAAATTCAGCAAGGTGACCACATACAAGATCAACGTAAAAAAAAAAAATCAATAGCTTTCCTATATACCAGCCATAACCAATTAGAAAATGTAATAGAAAATAAGATTCTATTCACAATAGCAGCAAAAACTATTAACTACCTAAGAATGAACCTAAAAATAAAAATTATCTTGGCCCCTTACAGATAGTTCAAAATTAGGAAACCTCAACCTAATTAATCACATGGATGAAAATCAAGTTGAAAACTGTACAGTTATACAACAGCTAAGAAAATTCAAGAAGAGCTTCTGGAAAAAACACTAAGTAAAACAAGAGACAAAGGCTATTTCCTAACTATGATGAAGAGTCTTTTGTTTTTCTGAGAAACTAAGTTCAGTTCAGTTCAGTCGCTTAGTCGTGTCCAACTCTGCAACTCCATGAACCACAGCACTCCAGGCCTCCCTGTCCATCACCAACTTCCAGAGTCCACTCAAACCCATTTCCATTGTGTCAGTGACACCATCCAACCATCTCATCCTCATCCAACCATCGTCCCCTTCTCTTCCTGCCCTCAATCTTTCCCAGCAGCAGGGTCTTTTCAAATGAGTCAGCTCTTCATATCAGGTGGCCAAAGCATTGGAGTTTCAGCTTCAACATCAGTCCTTCCAATGAATACCCCGGACTGATCTCCTTTAGGATGGACTGGTGGATCTCCCTGCAGTCCAAGGGACTCTCAATAGTCTTCTCCAACACCACAGTTCAAAAGTATCGTGCTTTTGAACCCCCAGTTCACGGGGCTACAAAGAGTCGGACACGACTGAGCGACTGAACTGAACTGAACTGAAGAGCAAACATCATATTAAATGGCTTAACATTAAGTATACTCCCATAAAGACAGAAACAAGGCGGGGACCATTGCTATCACTCAAAACTGTGTGTAGGAGTCGGCGCTTGGAGGACCCAAGAATATCTAAAGCCACGGGGGAAATGGTGGAAAATCCACCGTTGCCATTGCCAGAAAGAGCGATTTATGGCTTTGTTCTTTTCTTAAGCTCCCAGTTTGGCTTCATACTGTATCTTGTGCGGGCTTTTATTCCTGAATCTCGGCTACACTCCTTAGGCTTAACTTACTGGCCTCAAAAGTACTGGGCTGTTATTCTGCCTGCGTGTCTCTTCATTACCGTAGGCAGCAGTTATGTCCTCTTACTTGGAATAAACACGATGAGTTCCTCTCCACTCGACTCCATTCATAATATCACAGGTGACTATGCCAAAAATCAACAGGACGAGAAAGACCAAGAAGAGGCCATCCCAGCACTAAGAGATATTCCTATTGGTGAAGTAAACCAAATGTTCTTTCTTCAAGCCAAATGACTTTACACCAAAAATTTAATTGTATGTGGACTAATGCCAAACATTTATTATAAATTTTTGACATAAAGGTTTCAACCATACTAATTTATACTGTCTTTCTGATTAATATCCATTGTTGAAATGTAAAAAAAAAGTAGGTTGAACTTTTATATTAAGTTCTAATAATATCATAATGTTATCAAATAGTAGTTACTAATGGACAGAATAAATACTGCATTACCATATGGCAAAAAAATGTGTGTAAAAATGAAAGAGGTGATTAAAAAGTGAGTGTATCAGATCTCATTTCAGAATCTGGGAGTACCACACCCTGCCCCATAAACAAGACCACATGCTTTGATTTCATATTATATAATAGAATGGAAATTGAAACCTCACTCAGAGGCACAGATTGATCAAAAGGGATTTATTTGCTTCTTTGCCTATCAAAGTCTTTGCCAAGTACTATCAAGATATTATTCATACTGTTCCTGTCCTCTGCTTGTAGGAAAGAGTTTTAAATTATTCAAACAGCCCTGAGACCCACCAAAATTTGAATGAGAGTCTTGTTGGGTAGAGTATTCTTGGTTGTAAGTTTTTGCCTTCATCACTTTGAATATGTTGTGCCACTTCCTTCTGGCCTGCTGAGTTTCTGCTGGAAAATCAGATGATAGCTTTATGGGGGAATCCCTTATATGTTATTTATTATTTTTTCCGTTGTTGCTTTTAATATTTTCTCTTTATCTTTAATTCTGCTCAATTTGATTGCTATGTGTTTCACCATGTTCCTCCTTGGGTTAAACCTTAATGGGACTCTCTGCTCTTCCTGGACTTGGGTGACTGTTTCCTTTCCCATTTTAGGGAAGCTTTCAGCTATTCTCTCTTCAAATGTTGTCTCAGGCCATTTCTCTCTTCTCCTTCTGGGACTCCTATAATTTGAATGTTGGTGTGTTTACTGTTGCCCTGAGATCTCCTAGACTGTCTTCATTTCTTTTTATTCTTTTTTCTTTATTCTGTTCTGTGGCAGTAATTTTCACCATTCTGTCTTCCAGATCACTTATCCATTCTGCCTCATTTATTCTGCCTTCGATTCTTTCTAGTGTATTTTTCATTTCAGTTATTGTATTTTTCAACTCTGGTTGTTCTTAATATTTTCTAACTCTTTGTTAAAAACTTCTTGTAACTTCTCTCCATGTGCATCTATTCTTTTCCTGAGTTCTTTGATTATTTTTACAATCACTGTCCCTGAACTCTTTCTTGGGTAGATTGCCTAGCTCCACATCACTTTGTTGTTCTTCTGTTTTATTTTGTTCCTTCATCTGGAACATAGTCCTCTGCCAACTCATTCTGTCTAAATTTCTATTTGTATTTTATGTATATGGAAGGTAATTTTATGTATAGGGAAGGTTATATGTTTCTTGACCTTGGAGAAGTGCCCTCTGTGGGGAACATCATATTTGTCGCCTCTCATCATATAAGGGCCAGGGATCAGCTGGTCCCAGGGTAGGTTCTGAACTGCATTTGTAGACTCAGTTCTGAAGGCTGTGGGATCATAGTTTTCTTGCTTCTTGTGTCTCCCTCCTGGTTGGTGAGGCTGGTCCAGAGACTTGTGCAGGCTTCTTGGTGGGAGGGGCTCGTGCCTGCCCACTGGTGAATGGAGCTGGGTCTTGGGCCTCTAGTAGGCAGGGCCATGTCAAAGGATGTGTGTAGAGCTGGCTGTGGGCTCAGAAAGTTTTTAGGCAGCCTGTCTGCTGATGGGTGGGGTTGTGTTCCCACCCTGTTGGTTGTTTGGCCAAAGGCACTGGGGCCTGATTGGTGGGGNGGGCCTCTAGTAGGCAGGGCCATGTCAAAGGATGTGTGTAGAGCTGGCTGTGGGCTCAGAAAGTTTTTAGGCAGCCTGTCTGCTGATGGGTGGGGTTGTGTTCCCACCCTGTTGGTTGTTTGGCCAAAGGCACTGGGGCCTGATCGGTGGGGCCAGGTCTTGGTGCTAATTCATTCCAATTCCAAAGGAGGGAAATGCCAAAGAATGTTCAAGCTACCACACAATCATGCTTCTTCACATGCTAGCAATGTAATGCTCAAAATCCTTCAAGCTAGGCTTCAACAGTATATTATGAACTAACAACATCCAGATATACAAACTGGATGTAGAAAAGACAGAGAAATCAGACATTAAATTGCCAACATCCACTGGATCATAGAAAAAGCAAGGGAATTCCAGAAAAAAAAAAATCTACTTCTGCTTCATTGACTATGCTAAAGCTTTTGCTATGTGTGAATCATAGCAAACTGTGGAAAATTCTTAAAGAGGTGGGAATAGCAGACCACCTGATCTGCCTCCTGAGAAAACTGTATGTAGGTCAAGAAGCAACAGTTAGAACCAGACATGGAACAATGAACTGATTCAAATTTGAGAAAGAAGTGTGTCAAGCCTGTATATTATCATCCTGCTTATTTAATTTATATGCAGAGTACCTCATGCAAAATGCCGAGCTGGATGAGTTACAAGCTGGAATCAAGATTGCCAGGAGAAATATCAATAACCTCAGATATGCAGATAACACCACACTAATGGCAGAAAGCGAAGAGGAACTGAAGAGCTTCTTGATGAACATGAAAGAAGAGAGTAAAAAAGCTGGATTAAAACTCAACATTCAATAAACGAAGATAATGGCCTCTGGTCCCATCACTTCACGGCAAATTGATGGGGGATAAATGGAAACAGTGAGAGACTTTATTTTCTTGTGCTCCAAAATCACTGCAGGTGGTGACTGTAGCCATGACATTAAAAGACGTTTGCTCCTTGGAAAAAAAGCCTCAGCAAACCTGACAGTGTATTAAAAATCAGAGACATCATTTTGCCAACAAAGCTCCACATAGTCAAGGCTATGGTTTTTCCAGTAGTTATGTTCTGATGTGAGAGAGTTGGATCATAAAGAAGGCTGAGTGCCGAAGAATTGATGCTTTTGAACTGTGGTGCTAAATAAGACTCTTGAGAGTCTCTTGGACTGCAAGGAGATCAAACCAGTCAATCCTAAAGGAAATCAGTCCTGAATATTCATTGGTAGGACTGATGCTGAAGCTGAGGATCCAACACTTTGGCTACCAGATGTGAAGAACTGACTCATTGGAAAAGACCCTGATGCTGAGAAAGACTGAAGGCAGGAAGAGAAGGGGACGACAGAGGCTGAACTGGTTGGATGGCATTACTGACTTAATGGACATGAGTTTGAGCAAACTCTGAGAATTGGTGAAGGACAGGGAAGCCTGGTGTGCTTCAGTCTGTGGGGTCACAAAGAGTCAGACATGGCTGAGAGATTGAATAACAACAACCCAAGCAAGATATCTGCCTCCAACAAGAGTTCAAGCAGATGAAGACTTCCTGATATTTCTGTCACCAGCTTTTATGACTCCAGAGAGAACAACAGATGTCTTCTCCCTCCCCAGAAGACTCCCCGAGACCAGCATGTAGGTCTGGCTCAGGCTCCAGTGAAGTCACTGCTTCTCCCCTGGCTCCGGCGTGCACGAGAACTTGCATGCATCCTGCAAGAGCGGAGTCTCTGCTTCCCCCAGTGCTGTGGCGCTCCTGCAATCGAGCCCCACTGGCCTTCAAAGGTAAATGCTCCGGAGGGTCCTCCTCCCCATACCAGACCCCCAGTCTGGGGAGCCTGATATGGGGTTCACAGCTCTCACTTCTGTCAGAGAGCTTCTCTGATATAACTATTCTCCAGTTTGTGATTCGCCCACCCAAGGGGTATGGGATTTGATTATACGACGAGTGCATCCTTCCTACCCTCTTGTTGAGCTGCTTCTTCGCGTCTCTGGATGTGGGAGGTCTTTCTTTGGTAAGTTCAAGTCTTTTTTTATCAGTGCTGCTCTGAAGTTAGTTTTGATTTTGGTGTTCTTGTGGGAGGAGCTGAGCTCAAGGAAATTCTACTCTGCCATCTTGTCTCCTCTCCAAGTCAAGAGAAATATTTTTTAAAACATATAGAGAGATGACTATATGGTAAAATAGTTTAGAATTAAAAACTTATTTTTACCAATACTATAAATGAGGCTTACTCACATATTATATGAAAGGAGTTTTGAATTGTCAATCGAAGCAAAGTCTAATCCTATGTTATTTAAAAACACACCTAAAACAAAGAGACTAGAATGCTTAAAAATAAGAGAATGGATAAATTTATACCAGGCAAGATGTAAAACACAAAACAGCAAGGGTCATGATGTTGGTATCTGTCAACATCTGTCAAGATAGAATTGTGACCAAAAGACTTTAAAAAGAAAAAGGAGGACTTTAAGAAATGTTAATGGCTAATTTTAAAATGGAGATAAGTAGTCGATAAAATAGAGTCAGCTTCCACCAAATAAAAACTATAGCATATGCAGATGAAACAGAAACACATTAACAAGAGAAAAGATTGATACATTAAGCTCATTCCAAGACAAAGCAAGTGGATGAAATATGAATAAGGATTTAGGAAACCTTATCCAGTGCTACTGAAAATGTGGTTACAGACTGCTGCCAATTCATGAACTGTGGTTAGCAGATGCAGTGAGATAAGAAGCTTGCTCCAGAATATAAATCAATGCACTACTTCCTTCATTTGCAAAGTCTTGCCACCAAAAGAAAAAAAAAATCAGCTGAACTATTGTATGCTGAGTGACATAGTAGACTGGCTACTTTGAGTACCACTGACCTAAACAGCATTATCAGTATGGTAACTCTTACAAATGTATATGAAATTCTGAATACTTTTATTAATGAGTATACCTCCTTTTGAAGTACACATGGAATGTTCCTGAAAATGGACGTCTTAGGACATAAAGAAAACTGGCAACAAACCTTGATAATTATTAGAAAAATGCAAATCAAAGCAACAGTAAAATATCACCTCATACCTGTCATCAAAAAGTCTAGAAATAACAAATATCAGAGAGGATATGGAGAAAAAAAGAACACTTGTGCACAATTGGTGGGAATGTAAACTGGTGTAGCCAGTATGTCCCTTCCTCAAAAAACTAAAAATAGAGCTACCATATGATCCAGCAATTCCACTGTTGGGTGTATATCTGGAAAAACCAAAAATGCTAATTCAAAAATATACACATACCCCAGTGTTCACTGCAGCACTGTTTACAATAGCCAAGAAATGGAAGCAACCCAAGTGCCCATCAACAGCACACAGATAAAGAAGATGTGATATATATGTACAATGGAATATTACTCAGCCACAAAAAAGAATGAAATTCTGCCATTTGCAGCAACATGGATGGCCCTAAAAAATATTGTGCTTAATGAAATGTCAGACAGAGAAAGATAAATACTGTATGATAAGTGAAATCTAAAAATTAAAATGAATGTATATAGCAACAGAAAAAGACTCACAGATATAAAAAACAAACTAGTGGTTACCACTGAGGAGAGGGAAAAAGGGAGCAGCAAGATAAGGTATGAGATTAAAAGATACAAACTATTCTGTATAAAATAGATAAGTGACAAGGTATCAGGAAATTACAGCTGTTATCTTGTAATAACTTTTTGTTGCTGCTGTTCAGTCACCCAGTCATATCTGACTCTTTTCGACCCCATGGACTGATGCAGCATGCCAGGCTTCCCTGTCCTTCACCATCTCCTGAAGTTTGCTCAAACTCGTGCCCACTGAATCGATGATGTCATACAACCATCTCATCCTCTGTTGCCCCCTACTCCTGTCCTCAATCTTTCCCAGAATCAGGTTCTTTTCCAAAGAGTCAGCTTTTTTAGTGGAGTATAGTATGTAAAAATACTATGAATCACTATGCTGTATGCCGGAAACTAACATAATATTGTAAATCAACTATACCTCAATTAAAAATAATAAAATAAAATAATGTAAAAAATTTAAATGCAAATAACAGGCTGTGTTCTGTGACTACAATGCTAGATATTGATGATAATAATAAAGTCTCTGCCACTTGGAAAAAAGTTTTAATACACATACTTTTAAATGAGTCCTTCAATGAAGGAAAAGTTAAAAATTTAGAACTCTTGAAAATACTACTGCTAATAGTGTAAACATTACATCTGAATAAATGGTTTATGGCAAAAAAAAAAAGAGTTATCAGAAGAAAATTCATTATGTTGGATATCTCTGTCAATGAATATGAAAGTAAGTAAATGAAACATTGATATCCCAAAGATAGAAAAAGATCAAACAAAACCAAAGTAAAGCACAAGCAAAGAATTAACAAGAGTGAAAAATTAGTGAACTGATAAAACAGAGTAACAGTAATACAAAAATCAAAAGGCTTATTTGAAAACACTAACAATGTACACAAACTATTGAATAACTTAATTTTTAAAATAAAGTATAAAACATACAAACTAAGGACAAGCCAGACAAGGCCATCAAAACAGAGCCTATTAATTTGTATAATTTTATGCAAATAAATAGGAAAATCTTGATGAATAAATAAGATAACTGAATGCCACTTAAAGAATTCTAGATCATAGAAGAGGAAGAAACACTTCCAATTTCTTTTTTGTGGAACAAGTATAACGTTGATAGTAAATTAATAAAAAAGGTAAAATGTTAGTAAGCATATGTCAATAACACATTAAATATATACATATAACTAAGTGGGGTTTATTTCAGGAATATAAAGATCATTCAATACTAGGAAATCTGTTAACATAATGTATCAAATTTATACAGCTAAGGAGGAAATGATAATCTCCACAGATATTGAAAAGGCCTTCAATACAATTCAAAGCCCATTCATGTTAAAGACTCAATAAAAAGAAATTGAGGGATACTTCCTTTATAATATCTTGGCCCCAAATTAATTAGTGGGCAAACCCTAGAGGCTTTCCTACTTGTGATATAATTTAAAAAAAATTTTTTTTTCTCCCAGATTCCTGGCACAGAACTTCAAAACTCCTTGGAATTTCCTGAGTGATAGGGGTGTCTCATAACAAGCCCCTTGATACTTGAATTTATAAACTCAATACTTGAATTTATATATTTAATACTTTATAAACTTGATACTTGAGTTTGTGCTAATGAGGGGGTTTCATGGTGATGATTCACAGCAGAGAGGGGTTTGGTAGCTTCAGGATGAAGGCTGGGGCCAGAAGAACCAAACCACCTGATTAGAGCATTGTAACTTTCAGCCCAACGCTCAACTTCAATAAGTGGAGAGGAACTGGAGGTTGAGTTCAATCACTAAACCAACGATTTAAAAACTCAGAGCCAGCATGCTAAGGGAGCTTCCTCAGCTGGGGAACATCTTAATAGTCTAGGAGGGTAGTATCTCTTCCTCTGGCTGTTCATTAATATCCTTTGTAATAAAATGGTAATTGTAAATATAGCACTTTCCTGAGTTCTGAGAGTAGATCTAGTGACTTTGCCACGTGAAGATGTTGTGGGAAGTCCCAAATTTGTATCCAGCCAGGCAGAAGTGTGGGTGGGCTGGGGTCACCCAGGACCTGATGTGGGGGCAGCATTGTGGGACTGAAAGCCTTAACCTGTGGAATCTTCGCTAACTGTGGATAGCTGGTGTCAGAACTGAATTGAATTGTAGGGCACACAGCTGGTATCAGACAAATAGTGTTGGAACTCATCACAAAAATCATAGAGAAGACAAGGATGTCCACTATTTTAACACAAGAGAAAACAATTAGAAACATAAGAATGGAAAAAGAAGAGGTAAATTTATGTTCATGTGCAAATGATATAGTTCTAGGAAACTTATAATAAATGGAAAATTTATTCCTATGAAGAATAAATGTATTTTGTCAAGTAACATGTTATAAAATTAGCATATAGAAATAAAGAGCTTTGTAACCACTTGGAAGAAATAGTAATCACATGTAAGAAATAAAGGAAGAAGAGAGTCCTGATTCCATTCACAATAGCAAAAGCAAAATGAAATAAAATGCAGACACAAATTTAATGAGGATTGTGTGAGTGAGTGAGTGAAGTCACTCAGTCGTGTCTGACTCTTTATGACCCCATGGATGGTAGCCTACCAGGCTCCTCTTTCCATTGGATTTTCTAGGCAAGAGTACTGGAGTGGGTTTCCATTTCCTTCTCCAGGAGATCTTCCCAACCCAGGGATCGAACCCAGGTCTTCCACATTGTAGGCAGATGCTTTACCATCTGAGCCACCAAGGAAGAGGATTGTGTAATGAGGTGTAATTCCCCACCAGGGAAGCCCAAGAATATTGGAGTGGGTAGCCTATCCCTTCTCCAGGGGAACTTCCCAACCCAGAAATCGAATCAGGGCCTCCTGCATGAGGAAAACTATAAAATACTCCTACAGGACAAAAAGTAGATTTGAAAAAATGAGAAAACATACCATATTATTGATCAGAAGACTCAGTATCAGAAAGAGGTCAATACTCTACAAATTACAATTTGTGATCCCAATAAAATTATCTTCTGTGCTGTGCTTAGTGGTGTCTGACTCTCTGAGACCCCATGGACTATAGCTCGCCAGGCTCTCTGTCCATGGGGATTCTCCAGGCAAGAATACTGGAGTGAGTTGCCATGCCCTCCTCCAGGGGATCTTCCCAAGCCAGGGATTGAATCCAGGTCTCCTGAATTGCAGGCAGACTCATTCCCGTCTGAGCCACCAGGGAAGCCCAAGAATACTGTAGTGGGTAGCCTATCCCTTCTCCAAGGGAACTTCCTGACCCAGAAATCGAACCAGGGCCTCCTGCACAGGCAGATTCTTTACCAGCTGAGCTACCAGGGAATTATCTTCAGGTTATTATTGTTTTTCTGGAGCCAGACAAGTTGATTATATATTATTTTGGAAAATAAATACAAGATTAACCAGAAATCTCCTAAAAAAGAAGAGAAATGGGCAACTAGCCCTACTTCACATTGAAACATTTATTAAAAGTCTCTTATTGAATGAAACAATACCATTTGCAGCAACATGAATAGAGGTAAATGTGCCTAGGGCTGGTCATGCTCTGCAATGAGAAGCTCCTGCAACAAGAATCGCATACTCCACAACTAGAGAGTAGCGCCCAATCTCCAAAACTAGAGAAAGCCCATATGCAGCAACGAAGACCCAACACAGCCCCTAAAAGAAGATACAGACTCACAGATATAGAAAACAGGGGAACCAAAAGGGAAAGGGGATGGGGGAAGGATAAATTAAGAATTTGGGGAAAGCAAATACAAAATACGATGTATAAAATAGGTAAACAAAAAGGTCCCACTGTATAGCACAGGGAACTATATTCAATATACTATAATAAACCATAATGGGAAAGAATATATTTATTCATATATGTGTGTGTGTGTGTGTGTATATATTATATATTTATATAATATATTTATGTATGTTTTATATATTATATCTATTTGTATATATTATATATATTTTTGTATATATATATATGAATCACTTTGTTGTACATCAGAAACTAATACAACATTGTAAATCAACTCTAGTTTTTTTAAAAACTCTTATTAAAACATGGTATTGGTGCATAAATAGGTAATAAATAGGTTAATTGAACAGAATATAAAAATCTAAAGATAATACCAACCTGGTGGCTCAGATCATAAAGCTTCTGCCTGCAATGTGGGAGACTCAGATTTGATCCCTGGGTTGGGAAGATCCCCTGGAGAAGGAAACGGCAACCCACTCCAGTCTTCTTGCCTGGAAAATTCCATGGACTTCCATGGACTGAGGAGCCTGGTGGGCTACAAACAGTTGGACACAACTGAGCGACTTCGTTTTCTTTCTTTAGTTTTTTTTTTAAACACTCTTTTATTAAAACATGGTATTGGTGCATAAATAGATATCTAGGTAATTTAACAGGATATAAAATCTAAAGACAGATTCCAAAGGCATACAGACATTTAATGTTTGATAAACAAATGGTATTGGAACAACTGATGGCCAAGTGAATAAAGACAAAATTGGATCCATTCTTCATGACTTGCACTTGGGTAAATTCCGAGTGAGTCAGATATCTAAATGTAAAAACAGAAGGTCACACAAATACTAGAGGAAAACATAGGTCAATTTTTTTTATAACTTAAAAATGAGGACTTTCCTGATTCCATATCTGGATTCAGTAACAGAAAGATGGGTAAATTTATCTACCTGAAATTTTCAAAAGTTAAAAAATTGCATGCCTGAAATACCACGAGCAATGTCAAAGTTAAATAAAAACCAAGACAAAATTGTAACTAATATCACAAAAGGCCAGTATCCCTAATATGTAAAATTTTTCTAAATACTGAAAAGAAATTCAAATCTTAGTCTAACTATCCAGTAGCAAATGAGAAAGTTAAAGAGAAGTAAATACAAATAGCTCTTAGGTATATGAAAAGATGCTTAACTTTGATTTGCTACTTGTATAGTAAGATAAATGTATATTAACACTAAAATAAGATAGTACTACTTACCTATCAGATTTGCAAAAATCTCAAACTTGATAACAGACTAAGCTGGTGAGACTGTGCAGAAACAGGAACTTTCATGTATTGCTGATGGAGATGAGAAATGGTACAACTGTGGAGGGAAATTTCACATTAGCTAGCAAAATTATGTGTGCATTTATTCTATGCCCAAGAAACCTCCCTTCTAGGTAAGATAAAATGGCAAAAACTTGAAATGAAGAATGCTCAAGGCTATTTATTGCAGCACACTGTGTAATAATATAAGAGCATCAACACCTCACAGGTCTATCTATAGAGGACAGGTGAATAAACAATGGTACATACCATGAGGTCGCTAAGAGTTGGACACGACTGAGCGACTTCACTTTCACTTTTCACTTTCATGCATTGGAGAAGGAAATAGCAACCCACTCCAGTACCCACTCCCAACCCAACTCCCCACTTCTGGGGAGAATCCTAGGGACAGGGGAGCCTGGTGGGCTGCCGTCTATGGGGTCGCACAGAATTGGACACGACTGAAGTGGCTTAGTAGCAGCAGCAGCAACATACATGCGATGAGGTATTCATCAATTGTAAAAAGAAGAATATTTCTATGTCTAGCTAAAGAGTGACCTCCAGGATAAAAGTCCAGAAAACCAACATGCAGAAGAGTATGTATAGTATTATACTTTTTGTATAAGAATGGAAAAAGTGTATATACACACACACACACACACATATACAAAATTCTAAAGTGCATAAACCAAAAACTAATAAAAATGATTACCTATAAGGAAAAGTGTATGGATGTATCTTCCTGAATGTACCTTGTTTTAGACTTATGACATAATAAAATATATAAGTGAAAGTAAGTGAAGTCGCTCAGTCGTGTCCAACTCTTTGTGACACCATGGACTGTAGCCTACCAGGCTTCTCCGTCCATGGGATTTTCCAAGCAAGAATACTGGAGTGGGTTACCATTTCCTTCTCCAGGGTATCTTCCCGACCCAGGGATCGAGCCCGGGTCTCCCACATTGGAGGCAGGTACTTTAACCTCTGAGCCACCAGGGAAGCAATAAAATATATACACACTTAAAATATATACACAAACTTAACCACAAAGCAAAAAGCAATAATTCCTTACTATGGCCATCACGCTGAAGGCTGTCAGGCTTTGTGCCAAGCTTTTGCCTTAGAGTCATATGATTGTTGCAGCAATGTCCTATACGAAGTGAAGGCAAAAACAAAATACCATTAATAGGTATAAGGAAGACTTTAAAACAAAGGGAAATTCATATGCCATTATTTTTTTAATTGGGAAGCTTGTATTTATTTTACTATTTATTTATTTGGCTGCTCAGCCTATGGGATCTTAGTTCCCTGACCATGGATTGAACCTGTGTCCCTGCGTTGGAAGTGCATAATCTTAACCACTGGGCCTCCAGGGAAGTCCCAGGAAGCTTGTATTTTAGCTTGGCAATGCACTTGATGGAATATAAAGATAAATGCAAAATGGAGAAAATACAGTGTTGTGTGTGTGTATATATATCTTAATTGGCCTTAAGCTTGGCAGATTGTTGCCTTTTGTTCCTATGTTTCTGACCAAAAGGTACAATCCTGTTCTTTCTATCCCTGGCTGTGCTGGGTGTTTGCTGCTGCGCAGGCTTTTCTCTAGGTTCGATGATGGGGCTGGGGTGCCACCCTTCAGTTGCCATGCGCAGGCTTGTGTGGGCCCCTCCCCTTGCAGAGCAGGGGCTCCAGGGCACCGACCTCACTGCAGTGCGTGGGCTCAGAAGTTACCGCTCCTGGGTTCCAGTGCACGGGCTCCATAGTTGCAGCACAGGGGCCCAGGCGCTCTGGGGCATGTGGCATCCTCCTCGCCTAGGGATCCCATTTGTGTCTCCTGCATTGACAGGCAGACTCCTCACCACTGGGTCACCAGGGAAGGCCTACAATCTTATTCTGATGTTCACTTTTAATCTATTCATTTTATTAGTTTTCTTAGACTAGTCTGAATAATAAGTGACTCTTTGGCTAAGGCTTTTTCCTTCTATTTAGAAACCTGATGCCTATTTTGGGAACTAGAAAAAACACAAATTTCTTCAATAGAAAAGACTGTATTTACCTTAGAAAATGAGAGAGAGAGAAACTTAAGAGACCTTCCAACCAAATGCAATATGTACATCTTGTTTGGACCCTGATTTAAATAAACCAACTATAAAAAGGCATTTTGGGACCATTGGGAAAAACTGAACATGGACTAATTGTTAGATGTTATTAAGGAGTTAATTGTTGATTTGGGGGGGAATGATAATGAAATTGTGGTTATATTATGTTTATAAAATTAGTCTATATTACTGAAGAATTTACAAAGTGAAACTACATGCTATCTTAGACTGTTTTAGAACACTCCAGCAAAAGAAAAAACATAGTGGTAGGAAGAATAAATAACAAGAATGGAATGTTGATTACTGTTGAAGCTGGAAGATAGGTGCTTAGAGGCTTATTATACTACTCTCTCTACTTTATGTATGTTTGAAATTTTCCATAATAAAAGGTATGAATTCTGTCACTCCTGTGTCTCCCCAGATGAAACCACTGAATTCAAAAGAGCAAGATCAAATGTTAGATCAAATAAAAGTTTTATAACATAAATTCCTTTCTTTAAGTTGCTTTCTTTGGTCTTGAAAGCCTTTTAACAGATAGAAGTTAAAATATTCTGGAAAAATAAAAGACCATTGTCACAGTCTGTTAATCCCATATGCTTCCCATGAGAAGGATAAATAGTTATATGGCAGTTTTATGGGATTCAGGACCCAATATAGAAAATTTTCCTAAAGGACTCTCTAACACTCCATCCTTCCTTTTCTTCTTTAAAATTTTTTTTTAAAATCAGGATGGGAGGTAGATGGGGAAAAAATGAAGGCATGAAAACATCTCCTATTTGACTATTTAGAGCAAAGTAAAGAATGGGAAATAGATGGGGAAACAGTGTCAGACTTTATTTCTGGGGGGCTCCAAAAATCACTGCAGATGGTGATTGCAGCTATGAAATTAAAAGATGCTTACTCCTTGGAAGAAGAGTTATGACAAACCTAGATAGCATATTCAAAAGCAGAGACATTACTTTGCCAACAAAGTCCGTCTAGTCAAGGCTATGGTTTTTCCTGTGGTCATGTATGGATGTGAGAGTTGGACTGTGAACAAAGCTGAGTGCCAAGGAATTGATGTTTTTGAACTGTGGTGTTGGAGAAGACTCTTGAGAGTCCCTTGGACTGTAAGGAGATCCAACCAGTCCATTCTGAAGCAGATCAACCCTGGGATTTCTTTGGAAGGAATGATGCTAAAGCTGAAACTCCAGTACTTTGGCCACCTCATGCGAAGAGTTGACTCATTGGAAAAGACTCTGATGCTGGGAGGGATTGGGGGCAGGAGGAGATGTGTATAAGAGACAGCNAGAGTTGACTCATTGGAAAAGACTCTGATGCTGGGAGGGATTGGGGGCAGGAGGAGAAGGGGACGACCGAGGATGAGATGGCTGGATGGCATCACTGACTCGATGGATGTGAGTCTGAGTGAACTGTGGGAGTTGGTGATGAACTGGCCTGGCGTGCTGTGATTCACGGGGTCGCAAAGAGTTGGACACAACTGAGCGACTGAACTGAACTGAACTGAAAGAATGGGGCTGGTGCCTTTGGTTTGAGATACTCTGGTGTGATAGAAACAAGCATACAATAAGTCTGCAAGTACAATCATCTGAAGTTGCCAGCTAACTTGATCCTAATAAACAGAGTATCATTTAGAAAGCATGTCGAATTCGGCAAATGGCTCTTTGGGAACTAGCACCTGGCTTGCTCCTGGACTCCAGCAGCGTACAACACTCAACCACGAAACACTTGGTGATTATATATCCCCAACTGCTCTCAAACCGTAAAACAGAGGGTACTTCATCCATCAAGTGGGAGTGGTCCTATAAGACCAGGCTCAAGTCTGAATATGCATGAAAGTTGCACGAACTAACTGTTTACATTCCTAATATGTCCACTCTCATCCCCTGCCATCCGTCCCTCAGCCAACGCCAATGACCTCACTGTTTCCTATGATCAGTGAGCCAAGGGAGAAAGCATTTCAACTTTTTACAGAATACTCAGCATAGGACGCTGGTAGTGGCCAGCAGTGTGCTACTGCGTCATGTATTACACTCACCTGACAGACTACAGAGAAGGGAAATCCTTCTAGTGGGCAGAACTCAAGTAGCACCACTTGCACACTTTCCTTGTTAGGGAAGATGTTCCAAGGTAAGACCCCCCCAGGGACACACAAAAAAGTGGTAAACTGTTAACTGTTAACTTCATGGTTGGGGACTTGAAAAGGAAAAAATAAGAAAATTGATGACAAGGAAGATTGGAGAAGAGATATGTAGGTGGATTTAAGACCCTTTTAAAATGAGTCTAGACTATGAGAGTATTTATTCACCTTGAGAATCTTCAGAATGGAGGAGACGCTCCATAACCTGGTGAACAAGATGACCTGTTCCGTGGATGTCAGTCAGCCTCCCTCCCCAGTCACTCCAGTACTTGCCCAGTGGATTCAAAAATTAAATTAAGCCCAGCTGAATCACATGCACTTCCCCTTCCCAAGGTTGACATGTTTACTGCCATTGAAGTGAAACATTAGTCACTCAGCTGTCTGACTATTTGCGACCCCATGGAGTATAGCCCACAGGCTCCTCTGTCCATGGAATTCTCCAGGCAAGAATACTGGAGTGGGTTAGCCATTCCCTTCTCCAGTGGTTCTTCCCAACCCAGGGATCGAATCCAGGTCTTCCGCATTGCAGGCAGATTCTTTTCTGTCTGAGCCACCAGGGAAGCCCTTTTTGCCATTACTGAGGCCTGATTTATGAGCAGGTCACAAACCCTTAGTCCCCTGCACTTGGGGACAGTCAGGCATTACAAATCAAACATAGTAGTGATTGAACCCCCATGGGAATAGGTACTTCTTCTGATTTGGATTTGACTTCCCTGCTCACCCTGTCTCTGGCAGCACTACTGCCCCAAGCTTGTTAAGTGCCTTATGTTGTTATGGTAACTCATACATATGAATCATGTTCATTCAAATGCACAAAGAAACCCAACACATTTTGAATATGGAATCCCATTAGCCATAGGTCTATCTTATTTTTATGCATGAAAAGAAAAGAGAAAATTTCCAATCATGTCCAATAACGAGTACATCTGTGAAACTGCAATATGTCTGGAGTCCTTGAAAATAGGTTTTTTTTTTTCTCAGTTGTTGGAAAGATGCTGTTCCCTTGAAGAGATATTATGTTCTAGGTAGTGGAGCCAGAGTCCCATAAAATTTTGTAATATTTTTCACAAAAGCATTGTGACTCTCTTAGGCTACACAGGAAAGATAGCTGCTTTGTTTGCAAGCATCTACTGAAGGACAGAACAGCAATAGGTCATCACTGTGTCAGATGAGACTAAACAACCAAGAAACATAATATTATTTAAACCCTTTCAAAGCATTTAGAAAAAAAATGGATAGTCTTCGGAATGTTTTCTTAGTACACTGGAAGAGAGAAAAAGGTAGAACCCAAGGTTGTGACTGTGAAATATTTAGCAGTATTGTGACTGGGTTGGGGGCAACTGGAAATGAAGGGCAGTATTGCTTCATTAACAGAGTGGACATCTTTAATTAAAAAACATATTTTGACTAACTTTGTGACCTCCACAGAGGTATCCAGGTATAGAAAGGCTCTTGTTTGGAAAATACTTTGCTTTAAAAGTGATATAATTACAGATCTGCTTCCAGATGCAATAGATTCTGTACTCGTTTGCTTGGGTTGCCATACAAAATATTACAGACTGAATGACTTACAAGATAGAAATTTATTTTCTCACAGTTTTGGGGGCTAGAAGTCCAAGATCAAGGAGTTGACAGGGTTTCTTCTGAGACCTCTCTCCTTGGCCTATAGATGGCTGTCTTCTCCCTGCATCTTTCCTCTGGGTGTGTCCAAATTTCCTCTTCTTATAAGGATACCAGGGACTTCCCTGGAGGTCCAGTGGTGCTTCCAGTGCTCTTGGTGGTCCAATGCATGGAGTCTGATCCAAGCCAGGGTTTGATCCCTGGCTCCGGGAACTAGATCCCACATTGCAGCAACTAGAAAGATCTCACATGCTGCAACACAGCCAAGAAAATAAATTAAAAATATACCAGTCATGTTAGTGACTAATACTAAGATTAGGACACACCCTAATCACCTCAATTTTAACTTACTTCTTTAAAGATCTTATCTCCAAATATAGTCACATTCTGAAATTACTAGGGGTTAGTACATTAATACAAGGATTTAAAGGGAGCACAATTTAGCTCCTAGCAGGTACTTGGAGAATAGATTTATGTACAAGAAATGGTCACTGCAGGGCCCTACCCAGACCCTCTTGTTTTCCCTTTATCTTCTCTATATGCCCTCCCCCAAGCTTCTGCACGTTTTGGTGCTAAAATGTTACACCTGTGGCAAAGCATGCATTGTCCTAAACCTTTGCCCTGCCATACAGAGGGCTGGAAGTGCCTGGGAGTCATAAGTCCACCTGCTTCCCTCCTCTCCTTTCCTGGGGAAATGGGGTGTCATCCAGAAACGCTTTCCATCCGATCTACATCAGGTTGACAGGAAAGGAAGGATTTAATTAAAAATGCCGAATGGCCCTAAGGTAACGTTTGCAGGGAGAGAGTGGGAAGAAGTCACACTTTGATGAGTAATCCCCACAACACTAGATATTTTTGAAGAGAGAGGAATAAGCCGAAACTTACCCGAACTGACTGTGGGGACAAGCCCTTGACTTGGGTGCCACCCAGTGTGTGGGAAACAGGAAGACCCGAGTGACCTAGGAGTTCGGCCCGATGTGGAAACGACCCTCTAATTCTTTGACTCCCAGAAGAGGAGGACAGATTTGGAGGTGCGTTTCGATTCTGAGCCCGCTAAAGAGGTGGCCCCAAGGAGTTACTTCTGACTGACGTCAGTATGGGTACTTACTTTTTCCAGAACTCTCTGCCTGCAGAAATGTAAGCTTTTCCACTCAAAATCTTTGGTAACAGTCCTTCCTCCCCTTTCCTTTGTACTTTTTTGTCTTCTTCCATTATTTCAATTTCCCCTCTTTGTTAATGATTTATTGTGGCTGGGCTGGGCCTTCCCTGGTTGTGGTGAGCAGGGTCTGCCCTCCTCCGTGCTCGGGCTTCTCAGCGCGGTGGCGGTGGCTTCCCTTGTTCCCTTGTTGCACGGGCTCCCGAGTGTGCATCTGCACTCTTTAAAAAATGTCGAGATGATAAAAAGCAAGGAAAGACCAAAGAGCTGTTGCATATTGAAGGAGGATAAAGAGACATAACAACTAAACGTGTGGTTCTGGATTGGATCTTGGACTTATAGAAGATATCAGAATAATAGTGATGTGAGTGGGGTATATAAATTACATAGTCAAATTGTGCCAATGTTAATTTTCTGATTTGTTGGTTGGTTTTACCGTGGAGAGTGCCCTTTCCTTTAGCAAATCGACACTAAAGCATTAAAGGGTAGTACTGATATATTAATGGAGCATTGTGTGCAACCTAACTTTTTTTTTAATTTAAATTTATTTATTTTAATTAGAGGCTAATGTGTGGCAACCTAACCTTTAAATGGTTCAGGAAAAAACAAATATGTCTACACATATACAGAGAGAGAGAGAGAAAATTACAATAAGGACGATAAGGTAGATGTGGCAAAATACTAAAACTTGGGGAATCTGGTTGGACATATAGGAGTCCTGTGTACTATTCCTGCAACTTTTCTGTAGGTTTGAAGTAATTTCAAAATAAAACTTCTTTTTTCAAAAAAGTAATTTTGGGGTTGCAGAATTTTCCTAAAATCTCCACTCTTCATCTCTCAACCAACTCATACTTTCTTCCAGAAGGAAAAAAAAAAAAAGATCTCATGCACTCAAAGAGTTGAAGATCTTGCTTAATTCACAATCTAGAGACTTTAAGAAAATCTTCCTCTGATGTAACAGGTTCTCTTCCCCCAAAGTCAAGTGCTGGTGAGTATCTCAGTCAAGGCACAGAGTTTTTAAGCTGAGAAACTCCCATGTAAGGATTTTGTTATTGGAGAATATTTATTCTTATTTTAATACATCTGCTGCTTCCACTGTCCAACTGGGTTGAGAGATTAGCTTAAGCTTAGCACAGGAGCTAACATCCACAGATAAAAATGCCTTTTTTCTGTTACATAAGTTTTTGTCCACTTCCTTACTTGGCTTTTGTAATAGATTGGATCAATGCTTCCATTTCTTCACTTCCTTCCGGTACAAAAATTATATTTACATAAAAGGTTCAATACAACAAGAAGATAACACAAATATTTACAGACATAATAACAAACCTCCAAATACTTTGTGAAGCAAAAACTGAAGGAAAAGAAGGAAATAACAGTCCTATAATAATAGTTGAAGATTTCAGTACCACACTGTCCATAATGGATAGAACCAGAGAGAAGATAAGTAAGAGAATTTGAACACAAAAAACCAATTAGTTTTAACAAGGAGAACATTCTACCCAACAACAGAATAAACATTCTTCTCACCTGCACGTAGGACATTCTCTAATACAGACCATGTGTTAGACCACAAGTCAATTCTCAAATAGATTTTTTAAAGATGATAAGGACACCAAGTATTTTCTGTGATTACAGCAGAATGAAGTTAAAATCAATGACAAAAGGAAAACTAGAAAATTCAAAAAATTGTGGGAATTAACACAATTTTAACCATTTTAACCAAACAACGGGTCAAATAAGAAATCAAAACAGAAATAAGAAAATACTTAGAGATGAATGCAAGTGAAAAACACTTTTTAATTTGCATAACAATGAAAATATACAATGAAAGGACGAAAACTTGTGAGATGTAGTGAAAACAGTTCTGAGGGGGAAATTTAATGCTGTGAATGCTAACTTTAAAAAGGAAGAAACAAATCAATAACCTAAATGTACACCTTAAGGAATTAGAAAAGATTATCAAACTAAACCCAAAACTAGTAGGAAGAAGAAATAATAAAGGTTAGAGCAGAGATAAGGGCCTCCCCCGTGGCTCGGCAGTATAGAATCTGCTTACAATGTAGGAGACACAGGAGATGTGGGTTTGATCCATAAGTCTAAAAGATCCCCAGAGGAGGGCATGGCAACCCACTCCAGTATTCTTGCTGGGAAAATCTCATGGACAGAGGAACCTGGTGGGCTACAGTCCATGGGGTTGAAAACAGTCAGATACAACTGAAGTGACTGAAGACACACAACACACAAAGCAGAGACAAATGAAATAGAAAATAGAAGAGAGGAAATCAATGAAACCAAAAGTTGGTTCTCCTAAAAGCTTAACAAAATGGACAGATCTTTAGCTAAATTGACTAAGAAGACTATTCTTGCATTTTGACAGTTTTCCCACTACTGAACGATTTTTTTTTTTTTAATCCAGGCTGGGATTCCACATTGTATTAATTGACATGTTTCCTTGATGTTCTCCAATCTATGGTAGTTTTCTTTATTTCCTTATTTTTTCCAACTTTTGAAGAGTACTGGGTCAGGTATTTTATAGAATGTTCCTCAATTAAGGATTTTCAGACGTTTTCTCTTGACTAGGTTGAACCTATTATGCCCTTTGGGGAAGAATACCACAAGGGTGAAGTGTCCCTTGGGGTACAAGATATGAGCATGACTTATTACTCCTCGGCAGAAACACTAATGGCAGCCCTGAAGTTTTTCTCTTTGTCTTGGCAGTTGTTTTTCATACTGTGGGAATAACAAACAAAAGCAGTTTTTAACTGCCCTGTTGGACCACTCTGGAAGAATTAAGAGCCTAGTGGTTTTTTTCTAAAACACTTTGTGGGGAGCATTGCCTTAGGATGATCCTGTGGAGAAAGGAATAGCAACCCTCCCCCAGTATTCTTGCCTGGAGAATCCCATAGACAGAGGAGCCTGGGGGGCTAGAATCCATGGGGTCGAGAAGAGGAAAAGAGTCCAACAAGAGTAAATAGTGGGTCTAGTCATTAAGAAAAGCCAAAGACATTTAGTTCCTCTTCATGGGCTATTGATAATATCCTGAGCCATTGAGCTGTTTTATAGATACTGAGCCCTACCAGGTGGAAGAAGTTAACCACATGATGTCCAGACTCTAGCCATGATGTAAACTGCCACAATTCCAAGAAGACTACCCCTGGACCAATTTCAAGACGACTGCCAGGGCTGACTATACTGTTTCTCCATGTAGACTCTCCTCCCTTCAGCTAAAAGCTCTTACCTTCCCATGGGTTGCCAGCATCCAAATAAAGCAAACTTCTTTTCACCAACCTTGCCTCGCTCTCTCTTTACAAAATTTATTTAGCTGTACCAGGCCTTGGTTGCAGCATGCAGGGATCTTCAACCATCCTGTGCTATGTGGAATCTTTCAGTGGTGGTATGTGGGATCTTTAATTACAGCATGCAGACTCTCAGTGGGATCAACTTTCCCAACCAGGGATCCAACCCAGGCTCCCTACACTGGGAGTCTTAGCCATTGAACCACAAGGGAAGTCCGAACCTTTCCTCTGTACTGGTTTTTGAGGAGCAAGCAGCCAGACCCAACTTTTGGTAACAGACGCACCAATTTACATTCCTACCAGCAGTGTACAAGCATTCCCCTTCCTCCACATCCTCACTAACATTGTAATTTGTGGTCTTTTCCGGGTGATTCTTAAAAACTCTAAAGCTAATGCAAAGATGCACTATTTTAGAACAAGCACTTTAATACTCAGAATGACTTTCCATCTTATTTTGAGTCTTGTGAAGAAGAAATATATGGTAAAAAGTATATATATGTAGGTTAAAACTCATAATTAATTAAGGTTTTATACACCAGTTTCTCCAGGAAATGCAAATTTAACAAGAAAATGAGACTTGTCGTAAATTCAAAATGCTCATGGCAAACAATCTGACATTATGCATTCCTGCAAATAAATTTGTTTTATACTGTAAAAAAAAATCATTTGAAGATTGTATGGCAATTAAGAATTTATTTTCTCCCCCTCTCTGAATTTTTTTTTAATAAATTGACAAGATTTAATACTTCTGCATGAGATAAAAAGCAAATACCAACTTTGGAAATTATTTGCAACAAGTATAACAAAAAGATAATTAAGAACTTTTTAAAGATCTTTTTAAAAATAAAAAGACCACCTAATATGAAAATGGACTTTTGACAATGGACATCAACATGCATGTATAAATGGGCATGAAACACTTTTTTAAAGAACTCGATCATGTATATTCAGCATGGTTGCTGCTGCTGCTAAGTCGCTTCAGTTGTGTCCGACTCTGTGCGACCCCATCCCTCTCTGAATTTTAACCTCTTTGAGGCTTTCAGATACAAAATGACTACTGTTATCTCAGTATTGGATTAGTCCAAGATCCTAAAGTCAGTTAGCGACTTTACATGACATAATTAAATTATCACTAAAGAAAAATACAACTGCTGATAATAAGTATCGGTGAAGAAATACGACTTTACTCAGTTTAATTAGCATAACTCGATAGACTCACATAATTTTTATATTTTCCAAGATTTAGAAGGACAAAATTTATAAAGATACTAGTGATCCAAATTATGATCCAACTTAATTAGACACCCATTTTTACATTTAGAATCCTTAACATTATTGTAAGTAATAATAAACTATATGACTCATGAGGTAGCCATAAAGAATTTAGGTGATTGTTTTAGTTTAACCTTTTTATTTAAAGCAAATCCTACATAAATTAAAATGACACATTTGCAGGTTTATTTCTCTCAGTGGTAAAATCAAGAAGTCATATAACCATCTTTTAAGTCCAGATTCAGCCTCCAAACTTAATTTATCAAAAGGTATGCTGTGACTAGGCATAAAAAATCAACTTTGAGGAAATTTTAATTTCCTGGCTTTATTGAGTTGGTCAGAAAGTTCAGATATTTCCATGAGATGGTACAGAAAAATCCAAACTTTTTGGTTAGCCCAATAGTTTATTTTCTAAATCAGCTAAAAATCTTAGAGAGATGAGTTTCTTAGAATTCCGTTTATGACTATGAATTATTGACCTGATGTTGACTCTCATATGTTCATTCTATGTCTTAAATTCAGCAGGGACACCCATGTTACAGGTAGCTTTTCTCTTTTCTTATTAAAAAGAAGTCTTTAAGCAAAAAAACATTAGAGAAATGATGTTTAAATTTTTGCCAATACTTAAGTTGCTTATATGGTCGTTCATGTGAGGTTTTAAATTTTTGCCAGAGTGTAACCTTTATCTTTTAACCAAAATTTTACTTTTTCCACTAGGCAAACACATTACCGTAAGATTCAGACTAAAATTTCTTCAAACTATTTACTATATTTCTTTTATGAATCAATGCAAATTCAGTCAGTGACACTGGATTTGAGAGGCCTGAGCCTGCTGTTTTGTACACATCCATGAACGTGGACAGACCCTTAGTCCTTAACCAAAAGCAATTTCCAAATTTATTTGAAGATAACCTAGAAAGAAACCAGCTCTCCTTTGTCCTGGTGGTGGGCTCACACCAGATGCCTCCTGAATATGCTAGTGGTCCTGTGGCTAAGACTCTGAGCTTCCACTGTAGGGAGCACAGGTTCACTCCTCATTAGGGGACTAAGATCCCACATGCCACATGGCATGTCCCCCAAATTAAAAAAAAATTTTTAAAGAAAAGCCAGTCCCTCCTGAGGCCCCCACGTTTTCTTGGATGCATCTCCTCATTACTCTACTCATACAAAGTGAAAAAAAGCCACAGTAAAAGCATTGCACTAAGTGACTATCCACAAGAATAGATAGAAAATACAAGGTCCAGTGAGAAAAGGCCAGTTTCAGAATACGTGTTGAGTAATGCCATGCCATCATGTACGTGTATACAGAGTACATCATGGGAAATGCCGGGCTGGATGAATCACAAGCTGGAATTAAGATTGCAGAGAGAAATATCAACAACCTCAGATATGCAGATGACACCACCCTAAAGGCAGAAAGTGAAGAGGAACTAGAGAGGCTCTTGATGATGGTGAAAGAAGAGAGTGAAAAAGCCGGCTTAAAATTCAAGATTCAAAAAATTACGATCATGGCGTCTGGTCCCAACACTTCATGGCAAATAGATGGGGAAAAAGTGGAAACAGTGCCAGATTTTATTTTGGGGCTCCAAAATCACTGCAGATGGTGACTGCAGCCATGAAATTTAAAGATACTTGCTCCTTGGAAAAAAAGCGATGACAAACCTAGACAGCATATTAAACAGCAGAGACATTAATTTGCCAACAAAGGTCTGTATAGTTAAAGCTACGGTTTTTCCAGTAGTCATGTATAGATATGAGAGTTGGACCATAAAGAAGGCTGAGTGCTGAAGAATTGATGCTTTTGGTTGGAGAAGACTCTTGAGAGTCCCTTGGACTGCAAGGAGATCCAACCAGTCTATCCTAGAGGAAATCAACACTGAATATTCATTGGAAGGACTAATCCTGAAGCTGAAGCTCCAATGCTTTGGCCACCTGATGGGAAAGGCCAACTCATTGGAAAAGACCCTGATCCTGGGAAAGATTGATGGCAGGAGGAAAAGGTGGGGACAACGGATGAGATGGTTCCAACATAGTGAGTGGTTCAGTATGATGGTTCCATCACCCATTCAAAAGACATGAATTTGAGTAAACTTGGAGATAGGGAAGTACAAGGAAGCCTGGCATTCTGCAGTCCATGGGGTCAAAAAGAATCAAACATGATTTAGTGACTGAACAACAACGCCATACATATGAGTCTAAAACACAAAGAAACATTATACTTTGTCATTTACATATGTGGGGCAGTGAGAAAAAACAGAACAGTGCTTGCCTGGGTGTAAAAGAGTCTGTGTGAGAAAACTGCTTGAATTATCAACTGATCTCTCCAGAGGAGCAGCCTCTGAGTGAGCAGAGCTCAGGAGCCCTGGAGATGCCCAGGAGGACAAGCCTGCTAGCGGCCAACAGCAGAAGCCAGAATCAGGGAGTGGGTCCAAGGACCCGATTGGGCTTCTTCCATCCCACTCACCTCACCTCTCAACCCAAATCAGGCCAGGTGAACAGACATGAGCAGCTTGAAAAATTTGAGAGACCTGAGGCTGGTGGGGCACCCCTCCAGCAGGTCTATGAATGGTAAAGCTTCCCGAGGAAGCTTACTCTTAATGGATGAGCCGTAAGTGATGGGGACCAGACTCGGACATGGAGTGGAGTTGCAAGAGGGTCAGGAGTCACTCTTGTGACCCCAGACGTGGATCATGCTGCTGGAATAAAACAGCCTCCATGACACCTGGTGGTGGGCGAGGGGAGATGGAAATGATTTCTAGGTGATCTCATCAAATCCAGAATTTTACCCTGGAAGCACTTCTGATTCAACCTAGAGATGAAATACACAGAACTGATTGGATATATAGGCTGATTGGATCCTGGGTTGATACCTCTGATGTGTTTAAAGACCTGCATTATAACCTTCTGAGTTCAAATCTAGAACCTGTGACTGACACTGGGTGTAATCTCAAGCAAATTGCTCAACCTCTCTGAGCCTCACTTTCTGTATCGTGTGCTGACAGTTATAAACTCCACCACGTATGACTGCTGCTAAGCTGCTGCTAAGTCACTTCAGTCGTGTCCACTTTGTGCAACCCCATAGACAGCAGCCCACCAAGCTCCCCCATCCCTGGGATTCTCCAGGCAAGAATACTGAAGTGGGTTGCCATTTCCTTCTCCAATGCATGAAAGTGAAAAGTAAAACTGAAGTCACTCAGTCATGTCCGTCTCCTAGCGACTGCATGGACTGCAGCCTACCAGGCTCCTCCATCCATGGGATTTTCCAGGCAAGAGTACTGGAGTGGGTTTCCATTTTGTATAAACCATTTTCCCTGTGCAGTTTCAATACCTGGCAAATGACTATAAAAGAACATCCAGAAGTGTCTCTGGGTGACCTAATCAGGTAGATACCCTGAGAGGTTGAAAATTCCCAGGTGATTGGTTTCTGAGGCTGGGATCCACTCAACAGGGCATGGCCAACCAAAGAAAGCTGGTCTGGGACTGCAGTACATCCATCCCTGGCTCTATAAAATGCCAGGTGCTTCGGCCAGCAGTCCAGTCCTGGAAACTCTTAGCCCACGATGCCCATGTCCCTGAGCACATGCTGAATGCACCGATGGTGAGTCTGCACTGTTTAAACCAGACACCAAAGTCTGTGTGCTGGGGTGGAAGGTCAGCAGTTTCCAGGTGGACAGTCATGAGGCCTAGCAGGAGTACAGTCTTGGGGAAGAGCAACCGAAACATTCGAAATGGTTCATTTCTTCAAGGGGTTGTTGACTGGGCACTCCTGTGTGCATGCACTGTCCAGGGGATGTCCTCACACAGACAGGTTCCTGCAAGCAGACAGCACTGAGACCTGTTCAATTGCATGTCCCTGAAGGTCCCTTGAGGCCAAGGATGCTGCCTGGATGGTCCCCTGAGTCCCCAGATCACTATGTGGAACAGGGTGGCTGCAACCTCTGCTTAGAATGGAAGGATGTGAAAAATGTGTGACCGTGACCGAGTATGGAGGAGTCTGGGTNTGACCCTACCTCTTCTGGGACTGCCTCTTTAGGGACTCCCATAGTCCCAATAGATGACCCCCACGCAACCTTCTCTACCCACCACTACCTTCCTGCTTTCCCCTCCTACTTTTCTTTTTCTCTTCCTCTTCCTCCTCCAGCCCTCTAGCCTATCCTGCTCGTCTCCTCTCCTTTCCTGTACACACCGTCCAGTCCAGTCTTCTGTCTCTCCCTGTCCCACTCCAACATGCCCAACGTTTTTCTTCTCCATTCTTTTCCAGCTTCCCTGTCCCATGCTACCTTGAATCATGAGAGTCTCCCTTTCTTTCCTGGTTCCAGGAGAGAAGCCCTATAAATGTAACGTGAATGGATGCACATGGGCATTCTCCCGTTCGGATGAGCTCAACAGACACAAGAAAAGGCACACCAGGGAGCGGCCCTACCTGTGTACTATATGCAACAAAGACTTTGCCTGATTCGATCACTTAAAGCAGCATCAGAGAGTCCACAGATGAATTCCTCCCATGATGACAAACCTAGCAGCCTTTGAGGAAATGACTTGAACTGAAAGAGTCTCCCTGCTAAGACCTTGCTTGGCAAATAGCACCATGCCAGCATATAGTAGATGCTTAACATTAGTTGTAAATTTTAAGGTTTTCATTAATTTTTGTATAAATGTAATGTATAAAGAATATGTGTGTACATTTCAGTAGAATCAGAAGCACTCTGAGTTTACTTTTCTGTACATAGTGAATGTTTTCATCACTGTGTTATGAATCCTTGTAGAAATCCTTTATTCTTTCAATAGAAATCCTCTGTTTCTACTTGTACATGTAAAGATGTTTTATGTAGATGATTGTAATGCATGCATAGTTCAAATGTGTTAAGAAATTAGCATTTCAGCGGGAGGTGGGAGGGAGGTTCATATGTCCACCTATGGCTTTTATGGCAATGTATGGTGGATATCAAACCAGTATTATAAAGCAGTCATCCTTCAATTAAAAAGAAATAAAGAAGAAAGAATGTAGCATTTCATATCTGACACCTCATTTATTTCTTTGGAGGTCCATTTCTACAGAGTTAAGAGGAAAGGGACGCTTGGTCACTTCCAGTGTCAAGTGGTCTCGTTGAATGAAACTCATTTAGATGAACTTCAATAAAGAGTTGAACCTCCTGTCTCGGCTGTTTTTCTCTAAGGCAAAGTGTCTCTTTTCCCCTTCTGCTTTCTCAGGATACAGCAGGTGGGGGTGTTGGAAGAGGAGGACTGGTCAAGTGCTGGCTGCCAGGGGAAAGATGTTTCATTTCCATGGGGCCTCAGGCTTCTGCTGACATGTCTGCAGCTGCAGTGACCTGGGGTCTGTTTCTCTTGTCCTGGGCATGACTGAACACCTGCTCCTGAGGAGCTTAGCCATCTTCGTCTGCTGTTTAGGTCCTTCTCCCAGCTCTTGCAGGCCCTGTCCTCTTAGGTCTGACTTGAACCCTCATCCAAGTGCCAGCTTGAATAATATTCCTTTGAAAAAGTGTCTGGGTAAACCCTCCATTTATTTCCAAGTTTGGGCCCCCTCAGAAAGGCACTTTCTACTGCAAGACTTCAAAAAGAAGCAGACTGCAAATCCCAGGGCTTCAGTTTGCCCTGCAGCATTTAAAGTTCTACTTGACCCACCCACACTCACTCCAGAGGCCCCAGGAGCTAGATTCCTGGGTCTTTGAGGGTCTCACATTAATTATCTCTTAATGTGGTATTAAGTATGAAATGAATTAATATCAGTACAAAAATAACCATCTGTGAGAGCCCATCACCCAATGGCCTGCACTCAAGTATTGAGATGATCAATCAGGACAATGAGCTGACCTGAAAGTAGAGATCAAGCCTTTATTCACTTCCTGCTGGAGAGTGAGCAGGGAACCAAAAGAAGAGGTGGCAGCTCTCCAACGTTCCTTCCTTCCTTGTGAAACACCAGGCAAGAGTTATATTACATACAGTTATGGAGGAGTTTTCTCATTGCCTCCAACAAAAAACCCCTACCATTTTGTGAAAGGGAGAGAGGTGGGAAAGGAGAATTCTAGGAGTGGAAACATATTGAGTCAGATGGGAGAAGAATGCTTCAGCCAAGACCCCTAGTAAGGAAGTGTAGGTGTCCTTGCAGCCACTTGCTTCAGAGATTTGCACTGCAGGGATCTGCCTCAGGTCTGGTGTAGGGAAGGGAGCTTCCAACATGAAGCCATCCATAGTCTTGTAATGGCCTGGCCCCAAAGATCACAAATAGGTATTGACCTCTTGGAACTAGACTCCTTAATTCAACCCCTGGGTCCTTTAGGATCTGAATGAGAAGCAAAGTTTACACCATCAGGTCCTCTGTGAGCCAGACATTGAGGGGGTGTGACCATGTTGACTGGTATAATGGCCATGATCTAAGCCACTCCAAATCGAATGATTAGGCCTGCCTGGAGGAGTGAGTGTAGTCATGAGCCCCTATGTTTGTTAAGCAAGATAAAGATGGCCTATAACCCATTAGGGTCTATTCTAGAGGGCCAGAAGGACTTCTGTCTCAGCGTCCTAATGGACTGCTCTAATTTGCCAGTTTTCTTGATCCAAGTGTTGGCAATGGCACAGATCCCCTCCTTGACTGGGCAGCTGGAAGCCAAGGACTAAGCAGTTAGTCAACACTACTCAGGCCAAGGAGTGGGGGCTGTTCTGTTGTGCCTTCAATGCTCAGAAAGTATCATTAATAACTTCAGCAAGGGTCAAGGGCAGGTTGCATAGAACTTTTTAATAATTGGAGGCTTCCAGCAGTGAGAGAAACTACCCAGTCTGGGCAGAGTAGGAGTGTAGGAAGAAGGCCACCACTAGTGTGGCCAAAATTCTCTGACGGTGGATCTTCCACTGCTCTTCCAGATGTTCCAGTGGCCTCCTTCTCTGACAGGAGTGAACTGACATTTAGGGAGGTGTTTTGCTCCTGCAAAATCCAGTTGCATCAACAAAGAATGTCACACTGATGGTGCTGGTGCACTTAAGGTACTAGAAAGGCCCTAATTGCCTATCAAAGGAGATGCACTTTTCAAGCAAATCAGAGTTGATGAATCCAAAGCCAACTAACACAACTGGCCTATGACACTGTTCTCCTGCCAAGTCTGAGAGATTGTGGAGACACGTAAGACAAGAGTAAATGTAGATAAATGGGGCCCAGGAAAAGAGTGACTGGGTGGGCCATTGGATGGCCTCCTGGCATTTCATTGGTAGAGTCCCCACTCTAAGGAAGCAGCCTTTCTGGTAACCCAGTAGACAAACACCATCAAGATCCCCAAACAGGTCAGTGGGAGTATTGAGTTCCAAAGCCTCCCACCAAATACTGGGCCCTCTCCTCCCCTTTTTTCTCTTCCTTCCCAACCACAGTGTACTGTGTCGGGCACTTTGAAAGAGGGGGCCTGTGGCAATGCACCCCATCAACAGATGCTCCATCACAGGTAGAAAATGATCTTTGTCATGGTAAAGACAAACTAACCAAGTCTCTATCTAGGTCTCTTTGAATTACTATAGAAAGTGACCCTGAAGGACTTTACTTTCTTTTCGGGAAAGCATGAGCCTCAATAACACACTGAGTTGCAGAAAGTCTACCGACACCAGGGACCTGCTCACAGTCAACAACAGTCCCTGCCTGCAGCTAGAACAGCTTGGCTTTTGGCTGTCCAACATCCATTGTACACCTGCTTTAGCCATAGATGAAGAGAACGCATTGTCCTGAAGTAAAAAGAACATCTACTTTGAGGGCAAGGATCAATGCCGCCCTTCCTATGACACCAATGCTAGTACTCCCTGAAAGATTCCCTTCCCAGATGCCAAGCCCATACTGACTTACCATATACATGCTAATTTCTTTCTTTTGAAAAATTGAAGGAATATTTGTCATGTTTGATGTATGCTTTTGTTCTGAGAGATATAAAACTGTGCTGAATGCCACGTATTTCTGGAGCACTTTCTTCCTTGGTAGAGACTGAACTCCCAGACTAATCCTCAGTATGGCTAAAATAACACTCTCTTCTATTCCTTATGTCAGACTATGTAATGATTATCTGGGTTGACAACCACTCGGAATAGTACCAGTCAAGGGTCAGATGTTTGCAGGTAGACAGCGATGTTTTTACTGCTGTGCGTTTGTGTGATCAGACATATATGACTCTTTGTGACCCCCACGGACTACAGCCCACCAGGCTCTGTCCACGGGATGATCCTGGTAAGAATACTGGAGTGGGTTGCTATTCTTCCTCCAGGGGATCTTCCTGACCCAGAAATGGAAACCACAGCTCCTGAATCTTTACCACTGAGCCACCTTGGGCCCCAGACAAAAGTCTTCCACTTTCTTATGGACCTGGGAGACTTGGAGAGGAAGAGGAAGAAGGGCTAGATGCGGA
The DNA here is from genome assembly GCA_006410875.1 of Neotragus pygmaeus. Taxonomy (NCBI): domain Eukaryota; kingdom Metazoa; phylum Chordata; class Mammalia; order Artiodactyla; family Bovidae; genus Neotragus; species Neotragus pygmaeus. The sequence continues at coordinate 1,046,575 of SJYV01053940.1, read as the reverse complement.
GAGATATGAGTCATAGTAAAGAAATGTGCCTCACCAATGCCTCCAGTAAAGAGGCTTATGGATGGAAGTGAGCAGGCAAGAAACAAATCTTTCATCAGCTGTCTGATCTAAGGGGCCATGGGTCACCTTCAGAAAGTGCAATGGCCTGCTATGCACCACATCCTATGTGGAGAAGGAAGCTTCCTCCAGGAAACCAGCCAGGGACAGCCTCAGGGTCAGCCCTGAAAAAAAATCATGCATAGGGCTTGGACTTGAGCCAGAATCCTCACCTAATTTAAGAATTGGAATATTACTGACACTTTTTGTATCTACTCATGTGTTTCTCACATCTAACCCTCTGTCTATCATCTAGGAATAACTACTACTCTGAATTTTGCATATATATATATATATATATATGTATGTATGTATATCTCACTTTGATTTACCCTCTATGGATTTATTTAAAATGTATGTATTTTTAAAATGTATAGCTTTGGGAACTGGCTATCCAGTGGTTAAGACTCCAGGTGGCACAGATTTGATCCCTGGTCAGGGAACTAATGGAGAAGGAGATGGCAACCCACTCCAGTATTCTTGTTTAGAGAATCCCGTGGACAGAGGAGCCTAGTAGGCTGCTGTACATAGGTTTGCACAGAGTCGGACACAACTAAAGCGACTTAGCATGCATGCATGCATTGGAGAAGGAAATGGCAACCCACTCCAGTGTTCTTACCTGGAGAATCCCAGGGATAGAGGAGCCTGGTGGGCTGCCGTCTATGGGGTCGCACAGAGTTGGACACGACTGAAGCGACTTAGCAGCAGCAGCAACTGCAGCAGGAAACTAAGATTCTGAGTGTTGTGAGGTGTGGCCAAACAAACAAATAAACAAAAGACCCTCTATAACAACCACCAAAGAAAAATTCAATGTATTGTCAACACACTGGGGTGGGAAGGAGACCAAAGGAATATGAGCATGCACTTGAGTCNTGCAGCAGGAAACTAAGATTCTGAGTGTTGTGAGGTGTGGCCAAACAAACAAATAAACAAAAGACCCTCTATAACAACCACCAAAGAAAAATTCAATGTATTGTCAACACACTGGGGTGGGAAGGAGACCAAAGGAATATGAGCATGCACTTGAGTCTTTTATCAAGTGCAACCACCATAAAGAGAAAAGATAACACACCGTTCTTCATTATTCAAATTTAATCTGCTGGACAGTGAATTTTTAGACATTAACCTAAATATGAAAAATAGTAACACAGTCCCTTCCATTAAAAATCCCAGCCATTTTCTTGAAATTTCACTAAAACTAATCCATTAAGGATTTTACATTATGTCAAGCAGTGGAATGTGAAGTCAAGTGGGCCTTAGGAAGCATCAGTACAAACAAAGCTAGTGGAAATGATGGAATTCCAGTTGAGCTATTTCAAATTCTAAAAGATGATGCTGAGAAAGTGCTGCACTCAATATACCAGCAAATTTGGAAAACTCAGCAATGGCCACAAGACTGGAAAAGGTCAGTTTTCATTCAAGTCCCAAAGAAAGGCAATGCCAGAGAATGCTCAAGCTACTGCATAATTGCACTCATCTCACATGGTAGCAAAATAATGCTCAAAATTCTCCAAGCTAGGCTTCAATAGTACGTGAATCATGAACTTCCAGATGTTTAAGCTGGATTTAGAAAAGGCAGAGGAACTAGAGATCAAATTGCCAGCATCCATTGGATCATCGAAAAAGCAAGAAAGTTCCAAAAAACCATCTGCTTCTGCTTTATTGACTATGCCAAAGCCTTTGACTGTGTGGATCACAATAAACTGTGGAAAATNGGGGTCACTAGGAGTTGGACACGACTGAGCAACTTCACTTTCACTTTCATGCATTGAAGAAGGAGGAAATGGCAACCCACTCCAGTGTCCTTGCCTGGAGAATCCCAGGGACGGGGGAGCCTGGTGGGCTGCTGTCTATGGGGTCACACAGAGTCGGACACGACTGAAACGAGTTAGCAGCAGCAGCAGAATGCAAAAAAGAGAGAGGGGGCACCCTAGAAGATAGTAGTGTTTCCAGGAAGCTTAAGCAGATGATGAAAGAAGGAAGGAAATAGCTCAGAATAAAGATTCTACTTAGAGAAGATCTAAGAATCAGAGAAAGCAAGCAGAAATAAAAGTGCTCATGTACTAAAGAAATAGCTCTACACTGTGCAAACAAAAGAGGACAGTCTTGAGCTGAAAATTACTAAATTTCCCCGCCTCATACACCAGAAATTTCGTTCGAATAAATGGTCCAGAAAAACCCAATACAGTCTAAACATAAACAAGAAAAATCAAACCTTGATACAAAGATATAATAATTGTTAAAAATGAGAAGCAATTATTTTGTCAGACAAAATGACAATTAAAAAGTCCCTCTCATGTGCTTAGTCTCTCAGTCATGCTTGACTCTTTTTGACCCCAGGGATGGTAATCTGCCAGGCTCCCCAGTCCATGGGATTCTCCAGGTAAGAATACTGGAGTGTGTTGCCATGCCCCGCCCCAGGGGATTTTCCCCACCCAGGGATCAAACCTAGGTCTCCTGTGTTGCAGGTGAATTCTTTACTATCTGAGCCACCAAAGGAAGGCCCCCTAAAGTCCCTGGTAGAGGAAAGTTCCAAAAGAAGAACCCAACCTGAATCTCAAATATTTAAATAGGCAATTGTCAATATGAGGGAAGGGGATCACAAGAAACAAAGATGCAAAAATACAAAAACGGGCCAAACCAAAGGATCATATAAAATGGAGCTTACTTATAAAGCAGGAAATAGATTGAAAAAGACAAAGTGATCTCAAAAATGAAAATTAAACTGTAGGGTGTCAATGAGAATAAATAAGATGGAAATATAATAAAGGGAATAGAGAGCAAAATGAAAGGAACTCCAGTCACGCAAAGCCAGGTTGCTTTCTAGCTGTGTTGTCTAGGCCTCTCATCGCAGTTGCCTCTCTTGCTGCAGAGCACTGACTCTCGAGTGCTGGCCTACAGGCTGAAAAGCACCAGTACAGTATACTAACACAAACATATGGGATTTAGAAAGATGGTAACGATAACACATACATATGGAATTTAGAAAGATGGTAAAGACAGCAAAAGAGACACAGATGTATAGAACAGTCTGTTGGACTCTGTAGGAGAAGGCAGGGGTGGGATGATCTGAGAGAATAGCACTGAAACATGTATGTTATCATATGTGAATTAGATCGACAGTCCAGGTTCGATGCACGAGACAGGGTGCTCAGGGCTGGTGCACTGGGGTGACCCTGTGGGATGGGACGGGGAGGGAGGTGGGAGGGGGGTTCAGGATGGGGAACACATGTAAACACATGGCTGATTCATATCAGTGTATGGCAGAAACCACTACAACATTGTAAAGTAATTAGCCTCCAACTAAAATAAATAAATTAAGGAAAAAAAAAAAAGGAGTTGTTGCCCCAAGGCATGTGGAATCTTGTCGGACCAGACAGAGATCAAACTTGTGTCCCTCACATTGGCAGGCAGATTCTTAACCAGTGGACAACGAAAAAAGTCAAGGAACTAATTTTTTAAAATTCTAATTCAAGAAAACATTTGATGTTGAATAGGATTCATCTGCATACATTTAAAAGGCACCAATCTTTATCTAGAGAAATCAACTTGGTACAGTGAACTCTGAGATGTATCCTCATAGAATTCTTAAACTTTAAAAGTAAAAAGTAATTCTTCCATAAGCAGATTTTTTTTCTTCAAGCAGAAAGACTCAAGTGGAAGAAATCAGTTTGAAATTATGTTCTTGATGTAAATAATCTGTAAAAACAACAACAAACAAACAGTGGAATTGCACCTACACAAGGAAGGAAATTGTGGAACGCTTTACCTATAATATCAAGGCTGTTGGAAAGCAATTTTAAACAGGCCAGAATTTAGGGAATATTGTTCCCATTAGCTCTTCCTGAAAGGAGGTAGAGACTGAGCTGCAGAGGAGCACAGTTTTCTAATGTTTTTGAAGTTAAGCTAGTATAATTTCACATTAGAGTATAAAGCTTTATAATGTGAAACATAGTCCCCGTGGTAGGCACAAGTTAATGGCTATACAATATATACAAAAGAAAGGAATTAAGCATACCAAAGGTCAACTAAATATAAAAGAAGACAGTAATAGAGGAAATGAGCGACAAAACCACTAGGAAGCATATAGAAGAAGACAGGCAGCAGAGTGGTAGAAGTGATGCCCTCGTGGCAGTGATTACTTTCACCAACTAAACACTCCAAAGACAGAGGCTGGTGGAGTGAAGTAAAAAGCATGATCCAACTAAATGCTGTCTACAAGAGAATCCATTTAGATCCAAGTACACAAACAGATTGAAACTGAAAGAATAGAAAAGATAGTCCCCACAAATAGTAGCCAAAAGAGGAGTAACTATGCTGATAGGAGACTTTAAATCAAAACAGTTTACAAGAGACAAAGCGTTTTATTACATATTTTTTAAAGGTTCAATACAACAAGAAGGTAATTATAATTACAAACATTTGTGTACATAATTGGAGAAGGCGCTGGAACCCTACTCCAGTACTCTTACCTGGAAAATCCCATGGATGGAGGAGCCTGGTAGGCTGCAGTCCATGGGGTCGCACAGACAGGACTGAAGCGACTTAGCAGCAGCAGCAGCAGCAAGTACATAATAACAGACCACCAAAGTATATACAGCAAAAACTGAGGGCAATGAGGGAAGAAATAGTCCCACAATAATATAGTTGGAGATGTCAATACCACACTGTAAATGATGGATAGAACCAGACAGAAGTAAGAGAACTTGAATAACACAAAAAACCAATCAGTATTAATAAGAGAACCGACAACAGAACATTCTTCCCACCTCCACATGTCATACACACAATTTAGTAAACCACAAATCAATTCTCAATAGACTTTTTTAAAGTTGGATAAAGTTACCAAGTATTTCCTCTGACTATAACAGAATGAAGTTAAAATCAATAACAAAAGGGAAACTGGAAAATTCCCAAAACTGTTTGAATTAAACAACCAACAGGTCAAGAAAGAAATAAAAACAGAAATAAATACTTAGAGATAAGTGGAAATCTTAAAAAAAAGTTTTCATTTGCATAATAATGAAAATACACAATAAAAACTTGTGAGGTGTTGTGAAAACAGTACTAAGAGGGAATGCTCACTTTAAAAAGGAATAAACATATCAAATCAACAATCTAAATGTTTACCTCAAGGAATTAGAAAAGAGCAAACTAAATCCAAAGACAGCTTAGGAATAAATAAAGATTAGAGCAGAGATAAATGAAATAGAAAAAGAATATAGGAAATCAGTGAAACCAAAAGCTGATTCTTCTAAAAGCTTCACAAAATGGACACACGTTTAGCTAGAATGCTTAAGAAGACTATATTTGAATTTTGACAGGTTTTCCACTATTGTTTTTTGTTTGTTTAAAATTCCAGTCCAGGATCCCATATTGCATTAATTGACATGCTTCTTTGATCCTCTCCAATCTATAGTAGTTTCTCTATTTCCTTGTTTTTCCCCATCTGGACATTTTTGAAGAGCACTGACCAGGTATTTTATAGAATGTTCCTCAGTTAAAGTTTTTCAGAAGTTTTCTATGACTAGATTGGATGTATGCCCTTTTTCATCACAGAGGTGAAGTGTGCTGTTAAGGTATATGACATGAACATGACGTTACTCCTGGGTAGAGACAAACTCTTGGCAGCCCTGACATTTTTCTCTTTGTCTTAACAGTCTTTTTCACATTGTGGGAATAACAAATAAAAGCAGTTTCTACCATACTGTTGAACCACTCTGGAAGAATTAGGAGCCTAATCATTTTTTTTTTCTAAAATTCCTTTTGGGGTGCATTGCCTCAGGTTGCCCAAGCAGATGAGCAGCAAACCTTTGGTGATATTCAGTGTCTCTCTGGGCAGTCTCACAAGCGAAAATAAAAATAAGTTCTAAATAGTTGCCACAGAAATAATCTGGATGCAAAAGAGAGCAGGAGCCAGCAGAAAGCTAAGATTAAGTCAAAAGTGCCAGAAAAACTGGTTAGTTCACAATCATAAAAGCAAAGGTGACTGAGAAAGAAATGGCTACATCCTTGCCTATGTTACTAATCAGTTAGAATATTATATCTCACCCAAGATGGATGAGTCATGGTGGAGAGTTCTGACAAAACGTGGTCCACTAGAGAAGGGAATGGGAAACCACTTCAACATTCTTGCCTTGAGAACCCCATGAACAATACGAAAAGGCAAAAATATGTAACTCTGAAAGATGAACTCCCTAGGTCAGTAGGTGTCCAATACGCTGCTGGAGAAGAGCAGAGGAATAGCTCCAGAAGGAAAGAGGCTGAACCAAAGTGAAAACAATACCCAGTTGTGGATGTGTCTGGTGGTGAAAGCAAAGTGCGATGCTGTAAAGAACAATATTGCGTAGAAACCTGGAATGTTAGGTCCATGAATCAAAGCAAATTGGAAGTGGTCAAACAAGAGACAGCAAGAGTGAACATCAACATTTTAGGATTCAGTGAACTAAAATGGACTGGAATGGGTGAATTTAATTCAGATGACCATTATATCTACTGCTGTGGGCAAGAATCCCTTAGAAGAAATAGAGTAGCCAGTAGTAGACAAGAGTCCGAAATATAGTACTTGGATGCAATCTCAAAAAGGACAGAATGATCTCTGTTCATTTCCAAGGCAAACCATTCAACATCACAGTAATCCAAGTCTATGCCCCAACAACTAATACTGAAGAAGCTAAAGTTGAACAGTTCTGTGAAGACCTGCAAGATCTTCTACAACTAATACCAAAAAAAAAAAGATGTCCTTTTCATCATAGGGGACCAGAATATAAAAGTAGGATAATTGGAGTAATAGGCAAGTTTGGCCTTGGAGTACAAAATGAAGCAAGGCAAAGGCTAACAAGAGAATGCGTTCTGCCAAGAGAATGCATTGGTCATAGCAAACACCCTCTTCCAACAACACATGAGACGACTCTACACTTGGACATCACCAGATGGTTAATGATGAAATCAGATTGATTATATTCTTTGCAGCTGACGATAAAGAAGCTCCATACAGTCAGCAAAAACACGCCGGAGCTGACTATGGTTCAGATTATCAGCTCCTTACTGCAAGATTCAGACTTAAATTGAAGAAAATAGGGAAAACCACTAGGTCATTCAGGTATGACCTAAATCAAATCCCTTAGGATTATACAGTGGTGATCCCAGGAGAGCTGTAGCCTCTGAGCGAGTGGAGGGCAGAGGACTGGAGATGCTCAGGGGGACAGGTCTTCCAGCAGCCTGAGCAGAAGCAAGGACCTAGATGTCGGCGCAAGAACCCAGGAGGCTCCTTCTGCCTCTCTAGCCTCAGCTCTCGGGGCACAGGTGAAGGGACGTGCCCTGCTTGCTTTTAAAATTTTACAGATTGGAGGCTGGTGGGGCGCCCCTTGAGCAGGTCTGTGAATGGTTAAAGCCTGGGTGCTTATTATTGGCGGTGGGGACCGGACGCGGACCTGGAGCGGAGTTGCAAGAGAATCGGAAGTCGCTCTTGTGACCCCAGACGTGGATCACTGCGCCGGGATGAAACAAGTTACAGTGACACTCGGGGATAGGGAGGGGAGATGGAAATGATTTCTCATCAAATCCAGGATTTCACCCTGGAGGTACTTCTGATTTTGTTTACAGCCAAGAGATGAAATATACAGAACTCAGTGGCTGATTGGATCCTGGGTTGACACCTCTGATGTGTTTAAGGACCTGGATTACAAACACTAAACCTTTTGAGTTAACACGTGACTGACTGGGTGTGACCTCGGGCAACCTGTTTACCTCTCTGAGCCTCAGTTTCTGCATCATACACTGACACTTATAAATTCCACCTTATAGGACTATGGTAAGGATTAAATAGGCGAACTGTGTAACGCATTTACGCCACACTGTTTGAACACCTAGCAAAGGACTAAAAATGTCCCGAAGTGCCTTGTGGGTGATCTAATCAGGTAGGTACCCTGAGAGGTCGAGAATTCCCAGATGATTGGTTTCTGACGGCTGGGATCCGCCCAGCAGGGCGTGGCCAACCAAAGAATGTTGGTCTGGGACCCCAGTACATCCCTCCCAGGCTCTATAAAAGGCCAGGTACTCCAGCCAGCAGCCCAGTCCTAGCAACTCTTGACCCACCACATTGAGGACCCTGAGCGCATGATGGATGCATCAATGGTGAGTTTGAACTTGCTAAACAGAGGGGCCAAAGTCTGTGTGCTGGGGTGGAAGGTCAGGAACTCCTAGGTGGACAGTCATGAATCCTAGTGGGGGACTAGGACTTGGGGAAGAGGAACCCAAATATTCGAAATGGTTTGTTTCTTTGGGGCCTTGTTGACTGGGCAACCCTGCATGCACGCACTGACCAGGGGGTGACCTGGTCCAGACAGTCCCATTTCTGCAGAGTGGACAGTGTTGAGATTGGTCCAGTTGGTTCCGGTTCCCAAACACCCCTTGAAGGCAAGGCTGCTGCCTGGATAGTCCCCAAAGTCCCCAGATCACTGCGTGGTACAGGGTGGCTGCAACCTCTGTGGGAAGGGTAGAAGGATGTGCGAAATGCATAGCCATGTGTGAAGGGGCCTGGGTGAGTTCTGGTAGAAACTGGACAACCTAGAGAGGAGGTTATAATCCACGAGGGGGCACTGATTTCTCCTTTCCTTGAAAAAAAAAATTATATTTTTTAACCCAGATTTATTGAGGCATAACTACCACCCTTATGGCAGAAAGTGAAGAACTAAAGAGCCTCTTGATGAAAGTGAAAGACGAGAGTGAAAAAGTTGGCTTAAAGCTCATTCAGAAAACTAAGATCATGACATCCGGTCCCATCACCTAATGGCAAATAGATGGGGAAACAGTGGAAAGNAAAAAAAAAAAGGCAGAGGAAGCTGTAAGGGGTAATGGATATACTCATTATCTTGATTGTAGTGATGGCTTCATGGGTGAATAATGACAACAAAAAAAACTTAAAAAAAAAAAAAGAAAATTCCATACTGTTTTCCACAACAGCTGCAAAAATTTGCATTCCCATCAGCAGTGTACAAGTACCCCTTTTTCTCCACATCCTGCCCCAAATTTATATCTTCTCTTTTTGTTAATATAGCTATTCTAACAGGTATGAGGTTTCTGTTTGCATTACTCTGATGATTAGTTATGATCAGCATCTTTTTATGTGCCTATTGACTGTATCTCTTTGCAAAAATGTCTACGAAGGTCCTTTGTCCATTTATAAGAACAAGTCAGATTGTTGATTTGCTAAGGAGTGGTATGGTTTCCATATATATTTAGATATGAACCCCTTCTCAGGTAAATGGTTTGCAAAGGTTTTCTCCCAACCACAGTCTGTTTTTTCACTTTGTTCATTGTTTACTGTGCAGAAGCTTTCAGTTTGATGGAGTCCTGATTGTTTATTTTGGCTTTTGTTTCCCATGCTTCTGATGTCAGATCCAAAGTAATCAATGCCACGATCAATGTCTAGGAGATTTTCCCCCCATGTCTATTTCTAGAAACTTCATGGTTTCAAATTTTATATTTAATTATTTGGCCTATTTCAAGTTAAAATTTTGTAAGTTCTATAAGATAGGTATCCAGTTTCATTCTTAAGCCTGTGTGAGTCTAGTTTTGCCAAGACCCTTTATTTCAGTGACTATCTTTTTTGCATTGTGTCTTCTTGGTATCCTGGTCAAAGATGAGTCGACCTACATGCATAGCTTTATTTCTGACTCTCTATTCTGTTTCATTCATCTATGTGTCTGTTTTTCAGCCAGCACCATATTGTTTAAATTACTATAGCTATATAATATAGATTTGAAATCAGGAGGTGCTCTGCCTCCAGCTTTTTAATTTTCTTTCTCAAATTGCTTTTGTAGTTAGTATCTTTGATGGGTTGACTTGAACTTCAGAATTGTTCTTTTTCTGTTTTGTGAAAAAGGCCATTGGAATTTTGATAGGAATCCCTTTGATTGTAGATCAACTTGGGTAATGTGGACATTTTAACAATATTAAATTTTTTCAGTTTAAGAAGAGGGGATATCTTTCCACTTCTTTGTGTCTTCTTCAATTTCATCACCATCTTATAATTTTTACTGTACAGATTTTTCACCTCTAAGGCTAAGTTCATCCCTAAGTATCTTATTGTTTTGATGCCATTGTAAGGGGGGGTTTTCAAAAAAGATTTCTCTTTCTGAGAGTTCCTTGTGTATAGAAACACTACCAATTCTTGAATGTTGACTTTGTATCCTGTGAATTTTAATAAGGGCATTTATCATTATACACTTCTAGAACTGCTGTTGCTGGTCTCCTAGGTTTTGGTATGTTATATATATTTCCATTTTCATTTGTCTCAAAATGTATTCTTTTCTTTTGATCTTTTCTTTGATACATTGGCTGCTCGGGAGTGTTGTTTAATTTCCACACATTTGTGAATTTTCCAATCTTTCTGTTTAATTTCTACCTTTTCACCATTTTGGTAGGAAAAGACACTGGGTATGATCTTAGTCTTAATAAATTTTTAAGTCTGTTTTTGTTCTGTGAAATTTGATCATGATCTATCTTGGAGATTGTTCTACGGGTAGCTGAGAAGAATGTGTACCAGGTGCTGCTGGATTGAATGTAGTGAGTATGACTGTTAGGTCCATAGGAGCTAACAGGCAGTTCAAGTCCAACATTTCTATATTGATCTTCTGTCTGGAGGATCTATCTGTTGTTGAAAGTGGAGAATGAAGTCCCTGACTACTGTTGTGTCATTGTCTATTTCTGGCTTCAGAACTGTAGTATTGTTTAACACATTTATGTGTTCTTATGTTGAGTCCATTAATTTATAGTTGTTATATCTCTTGATTAAGTGTTCCCCTTCATTATGTACTGACCTTCTTTGTCTCATGCAACAGCTTTGATTAGCGAAATTTTCTGAGGTAGTTTAGCTACCCTGGTTTTTGGTTTCCATTTCCATGGAATATATTTCATCTTCATTTTCAGCCTATATGGGTCCTGAAACTTTAAACATCAAAATTATGTTACAATTTATTAAACTCTGTAAGGCAATATCTCTCCAGGGGATTGTAGGGTATTCATGCATTTATCGAGTTTCCCACCTCCACTGATAGACAAGGGTAGCATAGGAATAGTTTTAGTTTCAGAAATATTACTCTGACTGTCTTTGGAGGCTACACAAGATGAAGTCAACCTCTGGTTCACAGAGGACAATTAAGAGGCGATAGCAGGCTTTTACTTTGGCCACCTGATGCAAAGAGCTGATTCATTTGAAAAGACCCTGATGCTGGGAAAGATTGAGGGCAGGAGGAGAAGGGGACGACAGAGGATGAGATGTTTAGATGGTATCACGGACTCAAGGGACATGAGTTTTGGTAGGTTCCAGGAGTTGGTGATGGACAGGGAGGCCTGGTGTGCTGCAGTTCATAGGGACGCAAAGAATAGGACACGACTGAGCGACTGAACTGAACTGAGGCAAGCAAAGATGGTGGGCTAGACTAGAATTAGGTCATCAGAGATGGAGACACATGGTGTGTGGAATTGGGATTTCAGCNTAGATGGTATCACGGACTCAAGGGACATGAGTTTTGGTAGGTTCCAGGAGTTGGTGATGGACAGGGAGGCCTGGTGTGCTGCAGTTCATAGGGACGCAAAGAATAGGACACGACTGAGCGACTGAACTGAACTGAGGCAAGCAAAGATGGTGGGCTAGACTAGAATTAGGTCATCAGAGATGGAGACACATGGTGTGTGGAATTGGGATTTCAGCTAGGTAGAGAACATGAACTTCGAACTTTTTTTTTGCAGGATTTCACAACTGAAGACCAAGTTTATTGGTCAGGCAATAACGAAGAAGCTTCAAGAGACTCTTATCTTGAAGCAATAGAAGAGCTTGAGGAATTTTTACAGAAACTTGATGAGACATATGGGACAAGAAGTCCATCTGCACCTGAGCCAAAACCCTATGTACCTCCGACTGCCCATGAAGAGGACAGCCGAAAGGAATCCATGCAGAATGAGGTGATGGATCTTTTGACCCACAATGATTATTTTCGCATGTTTGAACATCCCTGGGACACTTTTTCTGCAGAACTAACACCAACCCATGTTAAAGCCCTTGATTTGCCCCCTGGAAACATATGTGAGGCCTTTTTTTTTTTTTAACGCCAAAGTGATAAGAGTAAATCCAAGTAACACCCTAGATGACAGATGTCATTGACACCGCAAACACATTATGAGACTTTAGAGGCTGGATGGAGACCTAGAACTGGGAGGCAAAATCAGAAGTTCTTCATTGGATCCCTTTCCTCTGAAGACCACCCAACTAGCTCTCTCAGACCCTTCTAAGGAAGATGTAGGGCTCTCTAGTCTTGAGGAGCTTTCAGTCCAGTGGTGCAGGAAGGGGAGTAGACAGGCTAAACACTATTTCAAGGAAGGAAATGAGAGAAGAGGAAGTGATCCCTTGCATTGGCAGGTGGAGTCTTAACCAGTGGGCCACCAGACAAGTCCTGAATTCTTCTTTAACACGGTTTAAGCATAGCTCCTCTTCCTGGGGTCATTGTGTGAATCAAACGAGATCATGTGTTTGGACTTCCATTGATTTAAGCAAATCTCCAGTAGGATGTCTGGGAGATGGGGCATCTTTGAAAAAGTATCTCTGGGGATTGGAGGGGAGGAAATACAGAGAGAGGGGATTAAGTGTTACAAACTCTTATGTGTTTAATAAGCTACAAGGATATATTGTACAAAACAGCCAATATTTTATAATTACTAAAACTGGGTATAACTTTTAACCACTGTGAATCACTATATTGTACCCCTGCAACAGATAATATCACCCACCAAGTATACATCAATTTAAAAAACAGTCTGTGGGGCCAAGTCTCTGCAGGGGATGGTGGAGCACCCACGCATTCATCCAGAGGCCCACCTCTACTGATAGAGGAGTGTAGCATAGAAACAGTTCTCATTTTAGAAATATTAGTGTGTGTGGAGGGCATATGAGCTAGAGTCAACTCCAAATTCATAGAGGCCAATTAAGATGCAGTTACGGACTTTGGGCAACATATGTTGGTGGGCTTGACTAGGATTGTATCAGCAGGGATGGAGAAGGGAGTGTGGAACTGGGATTAGATTTGGGTACGACCCATGAACTTCTTTTTTGCAGGATCCTACAATTGAAGATCTAGTTCAGATATCAGGCAACAGCAAAGAGGTGTCGAGGTACTCCTATCTTCAGACGGTTGAGGAAATTAAGGCATTTCTACAGGAAGCCAATGAGACACATAAGGCAAGGACCCCAGCTGCCCCAGAGCCAGAGTTTTGTGTGCCTCTGACTGCCTGTGATGAGGATGACCAAAAGGAGTCCATGCAGAGACAGGTAATGAATCCTTTGACGATTTATGCATGCTTGAACATCCCTGGGACAGTTCTTAACCAGAACTAACATCAACCCATGTTAAAACTCTTGATTTGCCCCCTGGAAACCTAAGTGAGACCATTTTTTGACCCCACTGGGAACTGCTTTGATGAAAGTAAATCCAATCAACATGCCAGATGACAGATGTCATTGACATACCAAATACATCCTGAGACTTTAGAGGCTGGATGCAGACCGAGAGTTGGGAGGGGAAATCAGAAGTCCTTCATTTGGTCCCTTTACTCTGATATATGTCCAGCTGGATCTGTCAGACCCTTCTAAGGAAAAATTAGAGTCCTCTAGCCTTGAGGAACTTTAAGTGCAGTGATGGGGGAAGAGGAGCAGACAGGCGTGACACTATTTCAAGAGTAAAAATGGGAGGAAAGGAAATGCCAGAGGAAGACATTATTAGAAGCTGACTTTCAATGAGGCCTTCATCTCAGAGAATCTGTAGGTTTTGATGGTCCTTCTGGAGCAGCGTCTCCACAATGACATTGGCCTCATGAAAGTATCCATTTCCACACCTCCAAGTGACAGTGACCTCTGCTACACTGTGGCTTTGAAAATTCCACTTCTTTCAGAGTGTGATTGTAGGTAACAGATGTAAGGCCATCTATCTCTTCTATGGATTTTGTGTAGAAGAAGACTTCAGAGTGTCCTCAGTCTACTGTAGTCAATGGCTGTATAGTCATAAGTTTTGAATATAACCTGGGAAGAATTATGATATCTGTCTCTCTGTTCTGAGAGTCAGGACAAGGCAGGGTGTCTAGGCTTTGGTGGCAGGATGGGAATGGAGATCATATTTGATAAGACAGGTTATAGTACCAAGACAGTTTGCTGAGAGAGGTAAGCTGAACTCGAGACAGGGCAGGGATATGGCAAAACTGAGCGGACTTCTCTGACTAGAGTGTGACAAGAGCTACAAAGAGGCACGCAGGGTGAAAACTGTGAGGCTACTGACATCATGGCTCTTGGCAGTCAACTGTAAACTCTCTACCAGATGCATAGGAATCTAGAAGCATAGGGATGACTACTGAGAAGAGAAGCATAGAGTCCGAGCATGTGCACATTAAGCTACTGCCTGTAGAGTAGCTTCTTCCTGGATTGGTTTCTGGAAGCTGATGCTTTCCAGGATAGTTCTCAGGAAGCTGCAATGCCAGAGGGAATCCCAGGAAGATTCAGGGGATATTTTCTACAGTGCTTCAGGTCAGTGAGCACCCAGAGCAAGATAGGTCCAATTCAAGTTAAGTCATTTCACCTCTTCGAACTTCTGTGAGTTCTTCTTTAATAGGGTTTTATCATGGCTCCTCTTTCTGGGGTAATAATGTCAATAAAGTGAGATACTGTGGTTGGGAGTTCATTAATTTAACCAAATGTCCAGTAGGATATCTGGGAGATGGGGCAGCTTTGGAAAAGTCTCTGTGTGGAAACAGGGACAATATAGAGATAGTGGATTAAGAGATACAAACTATTATGTATACAGTAAGCTACAAGGATGTATTGTACAAAACAAGGAATATAGCTGATATTTTATATAAACTAAAATTTGAGCTTCACCTTTAACTCCTGTGAATCACTAGAGTGTACACCTGTGACATATAATATGGTACATCAAGGGCACATCAATTTTTAAGAAGTCTGTACAGCAAGGTCTCTGCAGGGAATAGTGGGATGTTTGCATTCATCTAGATTCCCACCTCCACCAATAGATAGGAGGTGCAAAGGAAGTGTTTTCATTTTAGAAATATTACTCTGTGTGTGTGTGTGAGGGGGCATACAGGGTGGAGTCAACTCCAGATTCACAGAGGCCAATTAAGAGGCAATTGTAGGCTTTTAGCTAAACCGTGATGGGTGGGTGTATGGAATCAGAATTTGAACGGGATAGGGTATCTGAACTTTAGCTTTTTTGCAGAAACCCACAACTGAAGATCTAGTTCAGTTATCAGGCACCAGCAAAGAGGCTCCCATGACTTCTTTCTTTGTGACACTTGAGGACATTGAGGAGTTTCTTCACGAGATCAATGAGATACATGAGGCAAAAACCCTACCTGCACCAGAGTCAGAGCTCTGTGTACCTCTGACTGCCCGTGATGAGGTCAGCCAACTGGAGTCCATGAACAACCAGGTAATGAATCCTTTGAGGCCCACAATGAAGAGTTATCCTTGTTCTCACATCTGGGCAGAAGTAATCACAGCCCATGTTAAAACCTTGATTTGCCCCTTTAAAACCTAAAGTGACTTTTTTTTTGACCCCAAGGTGACCTCCTTTGATGAGAGAAACCCTGTAGCAGCATCCCAGTTGATGGATCTCACTGACACCCCAATGACATTTATCACCGATTGTCAAGTAACAGTTGTTAATGCAAACAAGAGGACAATCTGCAATGAGGGTAGCGAGGTGAAGACCCTCAATGATGACCAGAGCCTCTGTGGAGGCCAGATGACCATCAGTGGGGATCAGACCCTCTATGGGGGTCAGATGAAGAGCCCCACTGTATGCCAGAATTTCAGTGGAACCCAGATGACCTTCACTGCAGACAAGACCACCTGTGGGAATCAGATGAAGACCATGGATGAATACCAGACCCTCAGTGTAGGACAGATGAACTTCAGTGGGGATCAGACTCTCTATGGGGGTCAGATGAAGACAGTCAATGATGACACTTTCCGTGAAGTCCATATAATGCCACAATCCTCATCATCATTGTCATATCCTAGAATTCTGTATGTTGCCGGTTCTCATTTGATCCAAGGACAACCTGTAGAAATGCAGAAGTGGAATCCCAAGATTCACAGGTGTCCATNGAGGCCTGGCATGCTGCGATTCATGGGGTCGCAAAGAGTCGGACACGACTGAGTGACTGAACTGAACTGGGTTGTTTGTATATTTTGGAGACTAATTCTTTGTCAGTTTTTTTTTTCACTATTATTTTCTCTATTCTGAGAGCTATCTTTTCACCTTGCTTATAGTTTCCTTCATTGTTCAAAATGAAAAGCTTTAAACAAACATAATCTGATCTAATATGGGTATGTGAACCACCCTGTAGAAAAAGCAATTATTTTATTAACATTTTAGTAGCATTATGTCAGTTTCTCAGAAAATATTTTATATCCTGACAAGAATCAGTTCATTGTCCTTTTAAATCACTGAATAACATTTTTATTACAAATAAAACAAGTAACACTTAAGCTCAACATTCAGAAAACTAAGATCGTGGCATCTGGTCCCATCATTTCATGAGAAATAGATGGGGAAACAGTGGAAACAGTGACAGACTTTATTTTGGGGGCTCCAAAAATCACTGCAGATGGTGACTGCAGCCTTGAAATTGAAAGATGCTTACTCCTTGGCAGAAAAGTTATAAACAACCTAGATAGCATATTAAAAATCAGAGACATTGCTTTACCAACAAAGGTCTGTCTAATCAAGGCTATGGTTTTCCAGTGGTCCTGTTTGGCTGTGAGAGCTGGACTGTGAAGAAAGCTGAGTGCCAAAGAATTGATGCTTTTGAACTGTGGTGCTGGAGANGCCGCGCGAGGCTGGAGCGCGCCCGGGTGGGGCAGCGGGGGCTGGGTGGGTCGGTGGGTGCGGCCCTTGGCTCCGCCCCCCCGCGCGCAGAGAAGTAGAAGCTGCGCGCGGTGATTGTGGCGTGGCAGTGCCAGACCCGCGCCGCGCCGCGAGTCTCAGCCCTGCTCGCGTGTGGGTCTGGACCCTAGCGCAGTGTCAATGTGCAACCCGTCCCAAGTTCAAATGGAGCAGGGGGCCGAGGGCCTGAACCAGTGGCATGTGGCTGCGCACCAGTTCACAGAGGTGAGTCAGGGCGTCACCCCAGGACACAGCGTGGGGGCTGAGGGCATGGAGGTTGGGGTAGTCGAGGGAAGCAGAAATCTCCAGATTAGGGGTCCGAGGAATAGGTTGGGAAGGGAAGGGATGTGAGGAAGAGAACCTTAGTCATGTGTCGTTTGTTCCGTTAGTAGTCAGGGTTGGGCGCTGGGAGTAAAGATTTCAGGTAACTTCTGATAGAGACTTTTCTGAGTATTCTAGAAAGAAGATAAAGAAAGTTGGCGGAAGCAGACAGAGAGGAAAAAGTTACTAATTGGCAGGCCTTTGACAGACTCTGAGAATAGGATGGTGAGTTTATCATCAGATATTTCATCGATCGTTTTATTAATAAGTAGCCGAGTGATTGGAAGTGTAGAAATAACTGTAAAGAAGAAATATAGGGGCCACAGTAACATAGAGCAGAGGTGTTTGATCTGATTTAGGATGTGGAGAAGACAGCTGAGCATTCATTCTGGAACGGGAGAGAAATGGTTAGGTGAAGGGTTAGCGGGTCCCGAGCCCGGAGACGGAATGCTTCCATCTTGGAGGTAGTAAAGATGCAGGAAGAGACCGAGGCCAAGAGAGCGGTACGAGAGAGGTCAAGGGGAGGGGAGGCAGGGACTCTGGAACCACCTAAGTCCTGCTGGGCTTGAGTTGGTTGTTCCAAGAGCAGGGGAAAGCCATTGAAGAGTTTAAGTATGATCAATCACAATTAGATTTTTTTAAAAATACTGATTAATGGTAAAATATATGACGGTAAACTTACCATTGTACTTTCAGTATCTGTCAAAGGGCTGCCAATTAGTAATTTTCTCCTCCCTATCTGCTTCCCGCTGACTTTACATGACTTTACAACTTTGTCTTCTTCCCTGAGTACTCAAAAGTCTCTATCAGAAGTTACCTGGAATCTCTTTAATCCCAGCACCCATTGCGGAGACTATTAACTGAATAAATGACACGTGATTTCTGTCCTGGTGGGTATGGGCAGAATTCAAGGCAATAATTAGAAAGCTATCATGATAATCCAGTCAAAGTGGTGGCTGAACTAGAAAGGTGAGAGTGGAGAAAATGGAATAGATCTTGGAGTTGTTTTGGAGGTAGAAATCACAAGAATTGATAATTAACTTGGATTGGCTACATTTTCTGGGAGCAAAGGATGAGAAGGAACAGGAATAATAGTTTTTTTCTCCTGGGGGTAGGTTGGGGGATGAGTGAGTGGATAAAGCTGATCCTGGGTTTTGGATTTAGTCCAAAAACTAAGTGCCTTTGGGCTATCCAAATAGACTGAGCATTAAGCATGTGGAAGATTCTGAAAAGGTTTGCCCTGGAGCTATTGATTTAAGAATAATTGACTATAAACAGAAGTGGATGTATTAACATGAGAAAGGTTGCCCAGAGAGTAGCATAATGCAAAAGGGGACTGAGGAGGAAGGCCAGAGTGAAGGGAAGAAGAAGTCTGGCCAGTGTGTCCCTGTGTTCCAGAGGCCAGGGGGAAGGAACTATTTAAGAAAACAATGGCCATTCTCCTTTTTATGGGAAAAGAATCTAAAAAAGAGTGGGTATATGTGTGCTGCTGCTGCTGCTAAGTTGCTTCAGTTGTATCTCACTTTGTGCGACCCCATAGACAGGAGCCCACCAGGCTCCTCTGTCCCTGCGATTCTCCAGGCAAGAATACTGGAATGGGTTGCCATCTCCTTCTCCGGGTATATGTATATGTATAGATATAACAGATTCACTTTGCTATACAGCATAAAATAATACAACATTGTAAATCAACTATACTCCAATAAAAATTTTTAAAAAGAAAGAGAACAATGGCCAGTAGTCTCAGAAACTTGTGAAAGGTCAAGCAGGGGAGGACTCTGACACGTGTTTGGACTTGATAACATGGAGATCATCAGTGACCTTTATGAAAGCTGTTTCTGTGGAGAAATGGGAGCCAGATCGAACTTGGAGGAATAATAAACTGAGATAGTGGTAAAGTGTTGTAGACATCCCCAAAGAAGTTTGCCTGTGAATCAGGAAAGGAAAAGGGAGGGAAAAGTGGTTGTGTACCCCAGAAATACCCATCCAGTAGATCTCTGGCACCTATTATGTGCCTACTTTATGTTAGTTACTGAGTGTAAGGGGTGAATAAAACGGATGGAGTTTTGATAAAATGATAGGATGGCGATTTCTTTTCTTCCATAGTCAAACATATTATCACATCTTCAGAGTTAATGATTATTTCTAAATATCATCTTAGATGTAATTTCAAAAGTTAAAAAAATTGTTTTGAAATACAGTTGATCTACAATGTCATGTTAATTTCTGCTATACAGCAAAGTGATTCAATCATACACACTTATATATTCTTTTCCCTTATGGTTTATCAAAGGATATTATATATAGTTCCCTGTGCTATATACTAGCAACTTGTTTACATAGATGTAATTCTTATTCAAATTCCCTAGTTGCTCCTAAATGTCCTTTCCAGTTAGTATGTCCAAACCAAAATCCACTTTAAGTCTCTTTGAAATTAGAAGAGTTTTCTTTTTTCTTTACTGACCTTTCATTTTTCATCATATTAACTTTTGCCTCGTAGACTATTCCTCCTTGTGGACTTATCAGATTGATTTCTTGTGGTATGATTTCAGTTCAGTTCAGTCACTCAGTCGTGCCCGACTCTTTGACCTCATGGACTGCAGCACACCAGTCCTCCCTGTCCATCACCAACTCCCTTAGTTTACTCAAACTCATGTCTATTGAGTCATCCAACCGTCTCATCCTCTGTCGTCCTCTTCTCCCACCTTCAATCTTTCCCAGCATCAGGGTCTTTTCAAATGAGTCGGTTCTTCACATCAGGTGGCCAAAGTACNGAGCAAGTAACTACCGAGCCCACTCTCCTAAAGCCCGTGCTCCAGCAGAAGTCAGTGCAATGAGGAGCCCACTCACCACAACCAGAGAAAGACTGTGGGCTGCAACAAAGACCCACCACAGCCAAAACTAAATTTAAAAACTTTAGAAGTACTAATTTAGGGGGGAAAAAAAAAGGCTCTCATCTGAGTAGGAATGCAGTGGTTAAGTCTGAGATCAAGCATTGGAGGAAGTAAAGAAAAGGGGATGACTTTTAAGAGCCCTTTTTGAAAGGGTCGGGGATTGTCTTGGAAGTCAAGGGCAGTATTCATTGACTGACTGATATTAAGGGAAAAGAGAAGAGATTGGTGGTAGAATTTCTTGAAACAGGACACCATCCAAGAATGATATTTTTTAAAGTTGCCAATCACTGTTGCAATAGAGAGAGCTCTTGAGCTGAGAAACTGGGAACACAACCTCAGTATCTCTCCAGAAAAGACCAATCCATTCAAATATGAAAACCAGAACATGAGCAAAATACAGTATCCACAGATGATACTAAAACACCAAAACAGAAATTGAAGATTGTAATTTCTCAAAAGAAAAAGAAAATTCACCAGAAAAGTGTTGTTAAAGATCAAGGGAAAATTAACAACATTCAAACACAAGTTAAAAAAAAAAAAGGAAAACAAAACTTAAGAAAGCAATTGCAGCTTTTAACAATTACAGGAACACCACAGGGTAGACAGAGGAATTCAAACAAGTTATGTCCAGACAATAGACTATTAGTAATAATAGAGGGGAAGGAGGCAAAGAGACAATGATAAGGGAAACCATAGGGGCTGCCATGGTGCTAACAGTGTTTCTTTCTTTTTAAAAAAAAAAATTAATTAATTTTTTTTATTTTATTCTACTTTACAATACTGTATTGGTTTTGCCATACATTGACATGAATCCACCACAGGTGTATACGAGCTCCCAATCCTGAATCCCCCTCCCACCTCCCACCCCACATTGTCTCTCTGGATCACCAGCCCCAAGCATCCTGCATCCTGCATTGAACATAGACTGGCGCCTCGTTTCTTACATGATAGTATACATGCTTCAATGCCATTCTCCCAAATCATCCCACCCTAACAGTGTTTCAAAGGTCCTAATTCTGTAATAATCTGTTAAACAGTGCACTTACATTCACACTTTTGTTTGAGTGCTATTTATCACAATAAAAAGGTTTTAACATAATACTGTGAGAAATCTGGATTTTCAGCATAAGTGAAATTATAAAAATCAGCAACAAAAATAATGCTATATATTGAAATAGGAAATATTTTATACAAGCACAAATCCCTCATGCTCAAATTTTTGCCTTCAATTCCTTTCCTTACTAAAAGGAAGAGTCGGGAGAATTTCCTGACTCCAGGTCTGGAGCAAGGAATGAATAAATGAACCTGGTGCTTCTTATTGTGCCAGAAAATAAGGGAACTTCCCAAGATAATTAGGACTGTGTCAAATGGACACAGCTGAAGTTGACACCAGGGAAGATAGTAGAGTAGGAAACACCAGAAATTCATGTCTCTGTAGAATTTGCCTGATGTAATTACCTTGGAACAATGGAGTCTATTAAATGCTTGTGACTTCAAAGGAAGGTGTGAAAGGTAGGCTGCAGGTAATTTCAGTCAGTTTCAGTTCTTAGGTAGGTAGTGGCTATCCTCAAACATCCTGGATACCATACAAGGAAGCTGTGCACACATTTCTGGAGCAGCCTGCCTCAACTTGTGGGAACCAGAGTGGGCAATGAAAACTTTGTGCTCCAAATAATGGGTATTCTGTGTTCTAATCACAAACTGCTGCTTCTGATCATGAGGTGCAGAAAGAGGTGGGAAACCATTGTTCCAACTCCCACTGCAATCATCACAAACCTCCTCCTCCTCCAAATGACAGCACCTACAGGGTATTTGAAAGAACTGGCACCTATTTCTCTCTCTCTCTCTGGAAATGTTGAATGGCTTGCGGGATCTTAGTTCCCACTCCACATATGGAAACTGTGCCCCCTGCAGTGGAAGCAGAGAGTCTTAACCAGTGGACCGCCAGGGAAGTCCCTGGCATATGTTTTTTCCTCCCTTCATTTTTCTCTTTTTCACCTTTTGCGAACTAGTATAGTTAAAAGCTCCCCAGATGGTTCAGTACCGGGTAAAGAATCTGCCTGCAGTGCAGGAGACACAGGAGAAGAGGGTTCAATCCATGGATCAGGAAGATACCCTAGAGGAGAAAATGGCAACCTGCTCCAGTATTCTTGCCTGGAGAATCCCACGGACAGAGGAGCCTGGTGTGCTACAGTCCTTGGGGTCGAAAAAAGTCAGACACGACTGCAGCGACTGAGCGCACGCGTGCGCGCACACACACACACAAACACACATACTCCAGAGCAACCACATATATGGAAAATTTAGAAAGTCACCACACATTCCTAAGAAAAGATCCAGACTCATAAAATATCTGGGAAACCTTAAATTTACCTCTCAGGCTGATGCTGTCACAGAGACAACATACACCAATTTAAATAAACTATAAACAAAATCAGTAAACCCCGAGGAAGAGAAAGAATTTATTTCCAGAGTTCCTACATCATAAGATTCAAATGTCCTGTTTTCAACAACAAAAAAATCATGAGTCATAAAATGACAGGAATGTTATGACCCATTCAAAGGGGGAAAAATAAACAGAAATGTCTAAGAGAGATGAGATGATGAACTTCCTACACAAAGAATTTAAAACAACTGTCTGTCTTAAAGATGCTCAAAGAGCTAAAAGATGTGGACAAAGTCACAAAACTGATGATCAACAAAATGGTAATTTTGATAAAGACAGAAAACCTAAAAATAAACTAAAAAGAAATTCTGGAGCTTAAAAATATAATAACTAAAATAAAACTGACTAGAGGGATTCAAAAGCAGATTTGAGTAGGCAGAAGAATCAGCTAATTTGAAGATAGGACAATTGAAATTGTCAAATTGAGGAGCAAGAAGAAAAAACGATTGAAGAAAACTGAAATGAACACCGAAAGGACCTGTGGGACAATATCAAGCAGATCAACATATGCATTGTGGGAATCCTAGAAGAGAGAGATAAAGGAGCAGAGAGACTGCTTGAAAAAATAATGGGTGAAGACATCTCAAATGTGATGAAAGGGATGCATGCATATAGCCCTCCAAAGAGCTCAGTGAACTTCTAGTAGGATAAAACCAATCAGGGAAATCCTCACTGAGACACATTATAATCAAACTGTCTAAAGACAAAAAGAATCTTGAGAGCAGTAAGAAAGTAACTCATCACATATAAGGGATCACAGATAAGATTATTAACAGATTTCTCATTAGAAACCTTGGATGCCAAAAGGTTGATATATTCAAAATGCTGAAAAAACTGTCTAACCAAAAATCTTATAACTGGCAAAACTGTCCTTCAAATATGAAGGAGATATTAAGTTATTTCCAGATAAATGCTGGAAGAGTTTATTACCATTAGAGCATCTTTTGTTCTAATGAGGTGACTGTTGATGACCTTCTGGATAGGGGCTGGTCACCAGAAAGACCAAGCCATCATTAGAAGCTTGGAATTTTGGGCCGTATCCCTCATTCTCCAAAGACAAGAGAGGGCCTAGAAAAATGAATAATTGATGATGTCTACATGATCAAGTCTCCATAAAAATCCCCTAAGTACAGAGCTCTAGGAGCTTTTGGGTTGTTGGACATATGGAGATGCTAGGAGGGTGGTGTACCTAAGAGAGGGAATGGAAGCTCTGTGCCCCTTTCCCATTCCTCACCCTCTTTGTAGCTCTTTACCTGGCTGTTCAATTGTATTCTTTAAGATATCATTTTGTAATAAATCCGCAATAGTAAATAAACTTTTCCTGGGTTCTGTGAGCTGCTCTAGAAAATTATCAAATCTCAGGAGGAGGTCATAGAGACTGGTCCCAATTTACAGACAATTGGTCAGAAGCCAAGGTGACAACCTGGACTTGTGACTGGTGTCTGAATCAGGGGCTAAGGACTTCCCTGGCTGTCCCCTGGCTAAGATTCAATGCTCCCAACGCAGAGGGCCTGGGCTCCATCCCCGGTGAGGAAACTAGATGCCACGGTGCCTCAAGCGTTCCCATGCCACAACTCAAGCTCCCACAGGCTGCAACTAGAGGATCTTGTATGCCTCAGCTGAAAATCCTGCTTGCCACAACTAAGACCCAGCACAACCAAACAAATAAAAATAACGGGGTTTCCCTGGCGGCTCAGTGGTAAAAAAATCCGGCTGCCAATGCAGGAGACGTGGGATCTGTCTGTGGGCTGAGAAGATCCCACAGGCTGTGGAGTAACTAAGCCTGTGCACCACAGCTACTGAGCCTGTGTTCTAGAGTCCAGGAGCTGCAACTACTGAGCCCACGTGTCACAACTACTGAAGCCTGAGCTCCATAGAGTCTGTGCTTCACAACAGAGTCCACTGCAACGAGAAGCCTTCAAACTGCAACTAGAGAAAAACCCACACAGCAACAAAGACCCAGCACAGCCAAAAATAAATAACATAAATACATGAAATTATTTTTTAAATTTAAAAATAAATATTAAAGAAAAGAGGAAATAAAGGGTAGGGGACTGTCTGTGGGATTAAACCCTTAGCCTGTAGGACTGGGCACTAATTCCAGGCAGTTAGTTTCTTCTTGCAGAAAACCCACGTATCTGATGTCATAAGTGTTGTGAGAGTGAGAATGAAGGAAAACAGTTTTCTTAGGTAGCAATGCATGAAAAATGTACTAGTTTGTATTTTTGTACTCAAAACATAAAGATGTAACTTTGTGACATTAATAACTGAACTGAAATGGGGACAGGACTGGATGGAGCTTTTATTTTAATCACATTAAAGTGGTATAAATTCAAATTAGTATGTTATAATTATGGGATGTCAAATTTAATCCGTATAGTGAACACAAAGAAAATAGTTGTATGATATATACAAAAGGAAATGAGAAGGGAATTAACGTTTCACTATAAAAAAAATTCAACTAAACACAAAAGATATAATACAGGAAACAAGGGGCAAGAAAGCTAAATGCATAACTGAAAACAAAGAGCAAAATGACAGAAATCCCTCCCTATCATTAATTACTTTAAATATAAACAGTTTAAACTCTCCGATCAAGACAGAGGTTGGAAGAATGGATTCAAATAAACATGGTCTAATTATATGTTGTTTATAAGAGACTACTTTAGGTCCAGGGGCAAAAATAGGCTGAAAGTGAAAAGATGGGAAAAGATATTCCATGGAAATAGTAAACAAAAGAGTTGGCATGGCTACACTAGTGGCTATCAAACATAATAGACTTTAAATCAAAAATAGTTTCAAGAGACAAAGGATATTATATATCAGTATATTAATAAAGGTTCAACATAGCAAAAAGATGCATAATTATAAAGATTTACACCTACTAATAGGTCAAAGTATCTGAAACCAAAACTGACAGAGTTGAAAAGACAAATAAACAGTTCTAATGGCTGGAGATGTCAATATCTCACTCTAAATAATAAACAGAACCACCAGACAGAAGATGAGTAGGGAAACAGAAGTTGAACAAAATATGAACCAACTAGATATGACAGATACAGAACACTCTACTCAACAAGATAAACATTCTTCTCAAATGCACATGGGATATTCTTCTTCAGAATAGATCATATGTCAGGTCACAAATTAAGGCTCAAGAGATTTTAAAAAACAGAAATCAATAATAACAAGAATGTTGGAAAATATCCAAATTTATGGAATTAAATAACATACTCTTAAAAAACCAATAGGTCAAAAAAGAAATCACAAGGGAAATTAGAAAATACTTAGACAAACAAAAATGGAAACACTAAAACACTTGCAAGGTACAGCAAAAGCAGTGCTAAGAGGGAATTTAGAACCATAAATGTTTATAATTTTAAAAGATTTCAAACCAACAACCTAGCTTAGCGCCTTAAAGAACTAGAAAAAGAACAAATTAACCCAAAGTTAGCAGGAAAGAAATATTAGAGAAATATTACTGAAACCAAAAGTTGGCTTTTGGGAAAGATTAACAAAATTCCAAACCTTTAGCTAGACTGATCAAGAAAAAGAGAAGACTCAAATTACTGATCACAGAAATGAAAGTGAAGACATTACTACAAATTACATAGAAATGAAAATGTTAAGAATAGAGTACTGTGAACAGCTACATGCCAACAAATTGGATAATCTAAATGAAATGGATAAAATTGTAGAAAAACCATACCAATACCAAATTATGAAAAAATAGAAAGTCTGAATACCCCCACAACTAGTAAATCAAAAAGCTTCCAGGACAAAGAAAGATCCTGAACCTAACGGCTTCATGCTGAATCCTACACTAAATATTTAAAGAAAAATGTCAATGCTTCTCAAATTCTAACAAAAAATTGCAAAGGGGACTTCCCTGGTGGTCCAGTGGTTAAGAATCCACCATACAATGCAGGGGATCCGGGTTCAGTCCCTGGTTGGGGAATTAAGATTCTATACTCTGCAGGACAACTAAGCCTACGTGCTGCCAACTACTGAGCCCACGCTCCACAACTAAAGATCCTGCATGATGCAACGAAGATCCCAAGTGCCACTAAGACCCAATGCAGCTTTTTTTTAACTGGAAAAAAAGGGGACTACTTCTTAATCCAATCTATGAGCTAAGCATTGCCCTGATACCAAAACTAGACAAAGATATTACAAGTAAGAAAAAATTATAAACCAACATTTTTATGAATATAGGTACAAAAATCCAAAAAACAACAAAAAAGGCAAAACCTATTTTTGGCATTAAGGATAGACCAACAGAAAGGAAGAAAGCCAAGAAATAAATCTTTACATATATGGTCAAATGATTGTGAAAAGATGACAAGATCATTCAATAGGGGAAAGGACAATCTTTTCAATAAATGGTGCTGGTATAATTGGATATCCACATGCAAACAAATGAAGTTGCACCCTTACCTAACACCATATACATGGATTTCCCTGGTGGTGAATGCAGTGGATAAGAATCTACCTGCCAAGGCAGGGGACTCGGTTTTGATCCCTGGTCTGGAAGAGTCCACATGCCTCAGAACTAAGCCCATGCACCACGACTACTGAAGCCCCAGTCTGGAGCCCACAGGCCACAACTACTGAAGCTTGTATGCTCCAGGGTCCACAAGCCACAACTAATGAGCCCCTGAGCTGCAACTACTGACGTCAGCAGGCCTAGAGCCTGTGCTCCACGACCCGAGAAGCAATCACAGCTGGAGGGAGCCCCTGCTCCCTGCAACTAGAGAAAGCCTACATGCAGCAATGAAGACCCCACACAGCCAAAAATAAATAAATAATATAAATTAATAAATATAGCAGTGTGTCCATGTTGATCTCAGGCAAGGGTTAAAAAAAAAATACAAAATTAACTCAAAATGGATAAAAAATCTAAATGTAAGAGCCAAACTATAAAACTCTTGGGGAAAAAACAGAAAAGTTTCATGATATTGGATTGGCAACAATTTCTAAGAGATGATACTGAAGGCACTGGTAACAAAAGAAAATATGGACAAAATTGACTTCATCAAAGTTTAAAACTTTTGTGCATCGGAATAGATATGTTACACACATGTTCAGAGCAGCATTACTCACAACACACAAAATGTGGAAGCAAGCCAAGTGTTCATCAACAGATAAACAAAATATGATATATATATATATATATATGCACACAGTAGAATATCATTCAGTCTTAAAATGGAAGGAAATTCTGACACAGGCTTCAACATTAAGACATTAAGCCAAGTGAAATAAGCCAGTCAAAAAAACAATGTATGATTCCATTCATGAGATACTTAAGGAAGTCAAATTCAAGGAGACAGAAAGTAGTAATATGAATGTGTTTAATCCCACTGAACTATATAAACATAACTACATATAATGATATTTTTGTTATACAGATTTTACCATAGTTTTTTAAATGTTTAAGAAGGAGCACAGAAGGGGTTCCCACTGGCCACATTTGTAACAATTTCAGATGCAAAAAGAACATTTGTTGATTTTAATAGATTAAATCTATGAAAATTCATGAACCAAAAGTGACAATGGGTCAGCTATTATCCCAGCTCTGAACACTGTGAATTGAAGTGAAAAATTAAGCATTTATTCTGTCTGATAGGAAACTATTACTTCAAATTCACCAAATGATTCCAGTTGTTTAAGAAAAATCCTACTTTACAGAAGAGTACAAACTAATACAGAAGGAATGGTGAAATTGGAAAATCAATTTATAACCTCTAAGGGAACTTTTGGTTAAGGAAAAATTAGTATTTGTTTAAGTGAAAGTGAATGATTAAGTGGGGAGGGGGACATTTGGATGGATCCAAGGTAAAATTACAAATTACTTTCTGACAATAAAGTTGAAATATAAATTCAAATAGATTAATGAGGCTTTTCTCTCCCCTAATTCAAGGGCCACACCTAATGTCACCAAAGGTGGGAGCCAGATGTATCTCCAGATACTACCTTGGAGACATCCTTACCCCAAATCAGGAATCCAATTAGCTTTAAGATCTTTAGAGGGAATACAATATATAGTCATTTAGACCAAGCTAAATAATAATGATGAAAGTGAAAGAGGAGCACGAAAAAGCTGTCTTAAAGCTCAACATTCAGAAAACTAAGATCATGCATCTGGTCCCATCCCTTCATGGCAAATAGATGGGAAAACAGTGGAACAATGACAGACTTTATTTTGGGGGGCTCCAAAATCACTGCAGATGGTGACTGCGGCCATGAAATTAAAAGACGCTTACCCCTTGGAAGGAAAGTTATGACCAACCTAGACAGCATATTAAAAAGCAGAGACATTACTTTCCCAATANAGTGGCTGAGTGTGTGTGTGGGTGGGTGTCTATGGGTGTGTGTGGGGTGTGTGTGTGTGGGGGCTGTGTCAGGGGGGTATGTGTGTGGGTATGTGGGTGTGTATGGATGGATGTGTATGTGTGTGGGGTGTGTGTGTGTGAGTGTGTGTGGGGTGCGTGTGTGGGTGTGTGTGTGGGGGTGTGGGTGTGTATGTGTGGGTGTGTGTGTAGGTGTGGTACCCGCGGAGGGAGGAGTGGGAGATGGTGTGCTTGCATGGCAAGCCCCACTGGGGGCCTCTGCATGAGGGGCGAGCCTGTGGAATTCCCTTGGGATGGAATTCTGCACGAGGGGCGAGCCTGTGGAATTCCCTTGGGATGGAATTCTGCACGAGGGGCGAGCCTGTGGAATTCCCTTGGGATGGAATTCTGCACGAGGGGCGAGCCTGTGGAATTCCCTTGGGATGGAATTCTGCACGAGGGGCGAGCCTGTGGAATTCCCTTGGGATGGAATTCTGCACGAGGGGCGAGCCTGTGGAATTCCCTTGGGATGGAATTCTGCACGAGGGGCGAGCCTGTGGAATTCCCTTGGGATGGAATTCTGCACGAGGGGCGAGCCTGTGGAATTCCCTTGGGATGGAATTCTGCACGAGGGGCGAGCCTGTGGAATTCCCTTGGGATGGAATTCTGCACGAGGGGCGAGCCTGTGGAATTCCCTTGGGATGGAATTCTGCACGAGGGGCGAGCCTGTGGAATTCCCTTGGGATGGAATTCTGCACGAGGGGCGAGCCTGTGGAATTCCCTTGGGATGGAATTCTGCACGAGGGGCGAGCCTGTGGAATTCCCTTGGGATGGAATTCTGCACGAGGGGCGAGCCTGTGGAATTCCCTTGGGATGGAATTCTGCACGAGGGGCGAGCCTGTGGAATTCCCTTGGGATGGAATTCTGCACGAGGGGCGAGCCTGTGGAATTCCCTTGGGATGGAATTCTGCACGAGGGGCGAGCCTGTGGAATTCCCTTGGGATGGAATTCTGCACGAGGGGCGAGCCTGTGGAATTCCCTTGGGATGGAATTCTGCACGAGGGGCGAGCCTGTGGAATTCCCTTGGGATGGAATTCTGCACGAGGGGCGAGCCTGTGGAATTCCCTTGGGATGGAATTCTGCACGAGGGGCGAGCCTGTGGAATTCCCTTGGGATGGAATTCTGCACGAGGGGCGAGCCTGTGGAATTCCCTTGGGATGGAATTCTGCACGAGGGGCGAGCCTGTGGAATTCCCTTGGGATGGAATTCTGCACGAGGGGCGAGCCTGTGGAATTCCCTTGGGATGGAATTCTGCACGAGGGGCGAGCCTGTGGAATTCCCTTGGGATGGAATTCTGCACGAGGGGCGAGCCTGTGGAATTCCCTTGGGATGGAATTCTGCACGAGGGGCGAGCCTGTGGAATTCCCTTGGGATGGAATTCTGCACGAGGGGCGAGCCTGTGGAATTCCCTTGGGATGGAATTCTGCACGAGGGGCGAGCCTGTGGAATTCCCTTGGGATGGAATTCTGCACGAGGGGCGAGCCTGTGGAATTCCCTTGGGATGGAATTCTGCACGAGGGGCGAGCCTGTGGAATTCCCTTGGGATGGAATTCTGCACGAGGGGCGAGCCTGTGGAATTCCCTTGGGATGGAATTCTGCACGAGGGGCGAGCCTGTGGAATTCCCTTGGGATGGAATTCTGCACGAGGGGCGAGCCTGTGGAATTCCCTTGGGATGGAATTCTGCACGAGGGGCGAGCCTGTGGAATTCCCTTGGGATGGAATTCTGCACGAGGGGCGAGCCTGTGGAATTCCCTTGGGATGGAATTCTGCACGAGGGGCGAGCCTGTGGAATTCCCTTGGGATGGAATTCTGCACGAGGGGCGAGCCTGTGGAATTCCCTTGGGATGGAATTCTGCACGAGGGGCGAGCCTGTGGAATTCCCTTGGGATGGAATTCTGCACGAGGGGCGAGCCTGTGGAATTCCCTTGGGATGGAATTCTGCACGAGGGGCGAGCCTGTGGAATTCCCTTGGGATGGAATTCTGCACGAGGGGCGAGCCTGTGGAATTCCCTTGGGATGGAATTCTGCACGAGGGGCGAGCCTGTGGAATTCCCTTGGGATGGAATTCTGCACGAGGGGCGAGCCTGTGGAATTCCCTTGGGATGGAATTCTGCACGAGGGGCGAGCCTGTGGAATTCCCTTGGGATGGAATTCTGCACGAGGGGCGAGCCTGTGGAATTCCCTTGGGATGGAATTCTGCACGAGGGGCGAGCCTGTGGAATTCCCTTGGGATGGAATTCTGCACGAGGGGCGAGCCTGTGGAATTCCCTTGGGATGGAATTCTGCACGAGGGGCGAGCCTGTGGAATTCCCTTGGGATGGAATTCTGCACGAGGGGCGAGCCTGTGGAATTCCCTTGGGATGGAATTCTGCACGAGGGGCGAGCCTGTGGAATTCCCTTGGGATGGAATTCTGCACGAGGGGCGAGCCTGTGGAATTCCCTTGGGATGGAATTCTGCACGAGGGGCGAGCCTGTGGAATTCCCTTGGGATGGAATTCTGCACGAGGGGCGAGCCTGTGGAATTCCCTTGGGATGGAATTCTGCACGAGGGGCGAGCCTGTGGAATTCCCTTGGGATGGAATTCTGCACGAGGGGCGAGCCTGTGGAATTCCCTTGGGATGGAATTCTGCACGAGGGGCGAGCCTGTGGAATTCCCTTGGGATGGAATTCTGCACGAGGGGCGAGCCTGTGGAATTCCCTTGGGATGGAATTCTGCACGAGGGGCGAGCCTGTGGAATTCCCTTGGGATGGAATTCTGCACGAGGGGCGAGCCTGTGGAATTCCCTTGGGATGGAATTCTGCACGAGGGGCGAGCCTGTGGAATTCCCTTGGGATGGAATTCTGCACGAGGGGCGAGCCTGTGGAATTCCCTTGGGATGGAATTCTGCACGAGGGGCGAGCCTGTGGAATTCCCTTGGGATGGAATTCTGCACGAGGGGCGAGCCTGTGGAATTCCCTTGGGATGGAATTCTGCACGAGGGGCGAGCCTGTGGAATTCCCTTGGGATGGAATTCTGCACGAGGGGCGAGCCTGTGGAATTCCCTTGGGATGGAATTCTGCACGAGGGGCGAGCCTGTGGAATTCCCTTGGGATGGAATTCTGCACGAGGGGCGAGCCTGTGGAATTCCCTTGGGATGGAATTCTGCACGAGGGGCGAGCCTGTGGAATTCCCTTGGGATGGAATTCTGCACGAGGGGCGAGCCTGTGGAATTCCCTTGGGATGGAATTCTGCACGAGGGGCGAGCCTGTGGAATTCCCTTGGGATGGAATTCTGCACGAGGGGCGAGCCTGTGGAATTCCCTTGGGATGGAATTCTGCACGAGGGGCGAGCCTGTGGAATTCCCTTGGGATGGAATTCTGCACGAGGGGCGAGCCTGTGGAATTCCCTTGGGATGGAATTCTGCACGAGGGGCGAGCCTGTGGAATTCCCTTGGGATGGAATTCTGCACGAGGGGCGAGCCTGTGGAATTCCCTTGGGATGGAATTCTGCACGAGGGGCGAGCCTGTGGAATTCCCTTGGGATGGAATTCTGCACGAGGGGCGAGCCTGTGGAATTCCCTTGGGATGGAATTCTGCACGAGGGGCGAGCCTGTGGAATTCCCTTGGGATGGAATTCTGCACGAGGGGCGAGCCTGTGGAATTCCCTTGGGATGGAATTCTGCACGAGGGGCGAGCCTGTGGAATTCCCTTGGGATGGAATTCTGCACGAGGGGCGAGCCTGTGGAATTCCCTTGGGATGGAATTCTGCACGAGGGGCGAGCCTGTGGAATTCCCTTGGGATGGAATTCTGCACGAGGGGCGAGCCTGTGGAATTCCCTTGGGATGGAATTCTGCACGAGGGGCGAGCCTGTGGAATTCCCTTGGGATGGAATTCTGCACGAGGGGCGAGCCTGTGGAATTCCCTTGGGATGGAATTCTGCACGAGGGGCGAGCCTGTGGAATTCCCTTGGGATGGAATTCTGCACGAGGGGCGAGCCTGTGGAATTCCCTTGGGATGGAATTCTGCACGAGGGGCGAGCCTGTGGAATTCCCTTGGGATGGAATTCTGCACGAGGGGCGAGCCTGTGGAATTCCCTTGGGATGGAATTCTGCACGAGGGGCGAGCCTGTGGAATTCCCTTGGGATGGAATTCTGCACGAGGGGCGAGCCTGTGGAATTCCCTTGGGATGGAATTCTGCACGAGGGGCGAGCCTGTGGAATTCCCTTGGGATGGAATTCTGCACGAGGGGCGAGCCTGTGGAATTCCCTTGGGATGGAATTCTGCACGAGGGGCGAGCCTGTGGAATTCCCTTGGGATGGAATTCTGCACGAGGGGCGAGCCTGTGGAATTCCCTTGGGATGGAATTCTGCACGAGGGGCGAGCCTGTGGAATTCCCTTGGGATGGAATTCTGCACGAGGGGCGAGCCTGTGGAATTCCCTTGGGATGGAATTCTGCACGAGGGGCGAGCCTGTGGAATTCCCTTGGGATGGAATTCTGCACGAGGGGCGAGCCTGTGGAATTCCCTTGGGATGGAATTCTGCACGAGGGGCGAGCCTGTGGAATTCCCTTGGGATGGAATTCTGCACGAGGGGCGAGCCTGTGGAATTCCCTTGGGATGGAATTCTGCACGAGGGGCGAGCCTGTGGAATTCCCTTGGGATGGAATTCTGCACGAGGGGCGAGCCTGTGGAATTCCCTTGGGATGGAATTCTGCACGAGGGGCGAGCCTGTGGAATTCCCTTGGGATGGAATTCTGCACGAGGGGCGAGCCTGTGGAATTCCCTTGGGATGGAATTCTGCACGAGGGGCGAGCCTGTGGAATTCCCTTGGGATGGAATTCTGCACGAGGGGCGAGCCTGTGGAATTCCCTTGGGATGGAATTCTGCACGAGGGGCGAGCCTGTGGAATTCCCTTGGGATGGAATTCTGCACGAGGGGCGAGCCTGTGGAATTCCCTTGGGATGGAATTCTGCACGAGGGGCGAGCCTGTGGAATTCCCTTGGGATGGAATTCTGCACGAGGGGCGAGCCTGTGGAATTCCCTTGGGATGGAATTCTGCACGAGGGGCGAGCCTGTGGAATTCCCTTGGGATGGAATTCTGCACGAGGGGCGAGCCTGTGGAATTCCCTTGGGATGGAATTCTGCACGAGGGGCGAGCCTGTGGAATTCCCTTGGGATGGAATTCTGCACGAGGGGCGAGCCTGTGGAATTCCCTTGGGATGGAATTCTGCACGAGGGGCGAGCCTGTGGAATTCCCTTGGGATGGAATTCTGCACGAGGGGCGAGCCTGTGGAATTCCCTTGGGATGGAATTCTGCACGAGGGGCGAGCCTGTGGAATTCCCTTGGGATGGAATTCTGCACGAGGGGCGAGCCTGTGGAATTCCCTTGGGATGGAATTCTGCACGAGGGGCGAGCCTGTGGAATTCCCTTGGGATGGAATTCTGCACGAGGGGCGAGCCTGTGGAATTCCCTTGGGATGGAATTCTGCACGAGGGGCGAGCCTGTGGAATTCCCTTGGGATGGAATTCTGCACGAGGGGCGAGCCTGTGGAATTCCCTTGGGATGGAATTCTGCACGAGGGGCGAGCCTGTGGAATTCCCTTGGGATGGAATTCTGCACGAGGGGCGAGCCTGTGGAATTCCCTTGGGATGGAATTCTGCACGAGGGGCGAGCCTGTGGAATTCCCTTGGGATGGAATTCTGCACGAGGGG
Organism: Neotragus pygmaeus; assembly: GCA_006410875.1. Classification (NCBI taxonomy): domain Eukaryota; kingdom Metazoa; phylum Chordata; class Mammalia; order Artiodactyla; family Bovidae; genus Neotragus; species Neotragus pygmaeus. The sequence continues at coordinate 1,011,782 of SJYV01053940.1, read as the reverse complement.
CGAGCCTGTGGAATTCCCTTGGGATGGAATTCTGCACGAGGGGCGAGCCTGTGGAATTCCCTTGGGATGGAATTCTGCACGAGGGGCGAGCCTGTGGAATTCCCTTGGGATGGAATTCTGCACGAGGGGCGAGCCTGTGGAATTCCCTTGGGATGGAATTCTGCACGAGGGGCGAGCCTGTGGAATTCCCTTGGGATGGAATTCTGCACGAGGGGCGAGCCTGTGGAATTCCCTTGGGATGGAATTCTGCACGAGGGGCGAGCCTGTGGAATTCCCTTGGGATGGAATTCTGCACGAGGGGCGAGCCTGTGGAATTCCCTTGGGATGGAATTCTGCACGAGGGGCGAGCCTGTGGAATTCCCTTGGGATGGAATTCTGCACGAGGGGCGAGCCTGTGGAATTCCCTTGGGATGGAATTCTGCACGAGGGGCGAGCCTGTGGAATTCCCTTGGGATGGAATTCTGCACGAGGGGCGAGCCTGTGGAATTCCCTTGGGATGGAATTCTGCACGAGGGGCGAGCCTGTGGAATTCCCTTGGGATGGAATTCTGCACGAGGGGCGAGCCTGTGGAATTCCCTTGGGATGGAATTCTGCACGAGGGGCGAGCCTGTGGAATTCCCTTGGGATGGAATTCTGCACGAGGGGCGAGCCTGTGGAATTCCCTTGGGATGGAATTCTGCACGAGGGGCGAGCCTGTGGAATTCCCTTGGGATGGAATTCTGCACGAGGGGCGAGCCTGTGGAATTCCCTTGGGATGGAATTCTGCACGAGGGGCGAGCCTGTGGAATTCCCTTGNGCAAATAGATGGGAAAACAATGGAAACAGTGACAGAATTTATTTTCTTGGGCTCCAAAATCACTGCAGATGGTGATTGCAGCCATGAAATTAAAAAAACACTTGCTCCTTGGAAGAAAAACTATGACAAACTTAGACAGTGTATTAAAAAGCAGAGACATCACTTTGCCAACAGAGGTCCATCTAGTCAATGCTATGGTTTTTCCAGTAGTTTTGCATGGATGTGAGAGTTGGACCATAAAGAAGCTGAACTCTGAAGAACTGATGCTTTTGAACTGTGGTGTTGGAGAAGACTCTTGAGAGTCCTTTGGGCTGCAAAGAGATCCAGCCAGTCTATCCTAAAGGAAATCAGTCCTGAATATTCACTGTAAGGACTGATGCTGAAGCTTAAGCTCCAATACTTTGGCTACCTGATGCGAAGAGCCGAATCATTAGAAAAGACCCTGATGGTGGGAAAGATTGAAGGTAAATGGAGAAGAGGGTGGCAGTGGATGAGATGGTTGAATGGCATCACTGACTCAATGGGCATGAGTTTGACAAGCTCCAGGAGATGGTGAAGGACAGGGAAGTCTGGTGTGCTGCGATCCATGGGGTTTCAAAGAGTTGAACACAACTGAATATAAACATGCTGAACATATGTTGAACATATGAATATAAATGAATAGAAATTATTTATTTGAGGAATCAAATAATCAGCATATGAAATAAAAATTTAAGGAAGAACTGGGCTTTTTGACATTATATCTTTAATGAATAAAGTATTAACTTTCAAAAACTAAAAAAAGTAAAGCACATGGTTACATAAGATGTGAGATTCTGAGTGACAGGTATATATGGGAACACTGTACTATCATTGAAACTGTTCTGAAAATTGAAAGTTATTTCAAAATAAGTATTTTTAAAACTTCAAAAGAAAGAATATGTAGCAATCTTTTTGCCTTATTACAAGTTTTATACAATTTTTCTTAATAGTCCCCTATTATGACCAGAAGTATTCGACCAAAGATTATTCTTGATCACAAAGTAAGCCTGGCTTCACATTGTTTGGCCTGATTCATGTACATCAAGCAGTAAGTCTTCTCATAGCCTGGTCAGCAAAGCTTGAGCAACATGGTGATGAGCAGTTACTAAAGCCAGAGATGTAATCTTTGTCCAGAGATCTCATAAGGAATCTAGGATTAAAATTTTAAAGACTTTCATTATTTGCCCTTCAATCTTATGGCTAGGAACACCCCCAAAATTATTTCCACCATATTTTACCTATAGTACTATAAAGACAGTGAGTCCTTTCTCCTTAAGATGCCCCAAATCAGCTGAGGTTTGGTTACCAAACCATAGGAAGGGCCTTCCTACCTATCTGAAGGGCCGCAATGCTATAAACAATAGAACATCTAAGATGCCATTTCAGGTTCCTGGGAGAGCTTTGTGGGATTTGATTCCACAAAAGTAGGAAGTCAAGAAACACCTGGAGTAACAGGCAAATTTGGCCTTGGAATGTGGAATGAAGCAGGGCAAAGACTAATAGAGTTTTGCCAAGAAAATACACTGGTCATAGCAAACACCCTCTTCCAACAACACAAGAGAAGACTCTATACATGGACATCACCAGATGGTCAACATCGAAATCAGATTGATTATATTCTTTGCAGCTAAAGATGGAGAAGCTCTATACAGTCAGCAAAAACAAGACCAGGAGCTGACTNGGAAAGCTGGTCCAATCCTGAGGCAAGCCCTGTGAGTACACAGAAATTTAAAAGACTGACCTAATTAGAAAATAACACATTGTCTTGGTAACTTGCTGAAATGCAGATTCTTAGGCCTTCTCCTTGAGACTCTTACTTCAATAGGTTTAAAGGAGGGCTTTTTTTTTCCTTTTCATTTTAACTTAATACACATAAATAGAATTCAGGAAGTCCCTGCCCTTGGATGGGACACATTTTACATCTTTATTTTCACTAACCTCTAACAGAAATTTAGCATTTTGAATGTAGGCAACAGACTAGCTTAGTATTAGCAATATCTGTGACAGAAACCACAAATATTTTGATGTTTCATTACCATTGTTTCAGATATCTCCAAATAGTGTTTATGCTGAAATAACAGAAGTTATTAAACTTGATGCCAAATGTTGCTATTTTATGTGTTAATAAATTAGCATATATATTACTACATCAGGAAAGTTATATACAGTTACTGAGATAGAAAATTGTATAGCCAGTTTCTTCTGTGATCCTATGTATTTAATTGTGTACATTTAAAACCAGTTTCATAAAAAGTGAGTCCAAAGGCCAGAAAGGTCTGTGGCACAAAAAATTTAATGACTTCTCAGAGAGCAAATACCAGTTATCTCCACTGTTAATATGCAAACCTGATATTTATAGTGCCAGTGGTCTCACACTGTAGGAAATGAAAAGTTAAAAAGGAAGATGGTTTTCCAACTGACTTGGGCAAGGGAATTTCTGGGAGAAGCAGAGGTCCTGAGTCTACCAAGAGACCAAACTTAGTACAGGTTATGTTTGTGTATATGTGTGTGTGACTGGGGGAGGGGGTTGTATCTGAGTGTATGTTAGTGTGTTTATTTGTATGCTTGTGTGTGTGTTTGTGTGCATATATGTGTATTTATGTATCTGTGTACATCCTTCTAATGTAGAGGAACTGAGATTTCAAAATGAAGTTTGGAGATAATGACACATGAAAATGAGACTGAAAGTCAGCCCCACCTAATCTGTAAGTCTTCCCAAAAATGTTTGTTAAGCTCAGTGCAAAGAATGTCACCCTCTGGAACCTAAAAGTAAAGTCATAAGTGAGTAATGCACACCGCTTAGTCACCCAACTGTAATTTATTCTTCACTTCTTATAGTCACTGTTAAACCACAGAAGCAAAGCTACCAGCATCTATGACAATAGTGAATTTATGCACATGCTATTTCTCTTATTAGTCTGAAACCCAGGCCAAGAATGGAAATAAAACAAATGAGCTGTCAGACAAGTGGAAACAGAAAATGCCAAGAAACCAGTGTTCCACTGGTGAACCAGAGGTGGGGAACTGGGGCTCCACCATCTTTGGCTTCAGGATCATTCTGGAAGGCCAATTTGCACTCTGTTGTGAAACTCTCTGAGAAAGAAGAGGCTGAGATGATAAACAAGCCCACCCACCACCCAATTTCAAGATTTTATTTGACCTCTTCACATTTTAATTATACAACACATTCATTTGAGGATTTTAAGAAAGCTAGGAACCAAATTTAGCATATATTTACTGCAACACAAATACTTTAAACACTTGATTTCATGTAACTTTCAGAGAGCTACTCTGATCCCATTTGACAGTTAAATAAGGTTTATATGGATAAAGATTGTGCTTAGCAGGTAAATATACAAACCTTTGCTAATTTTATAATTCCATGCTGCTTCACTAATTTATGCTGAGGAAATTCTACAATTATTTGAAGAGATAATGTACATACTTTTTGTCTTTAAAAAACAAAATCAAGTCAANAGATTGTGCTTAGCAGGTAAATATACAAACCTTTGCTAATTTTATAATTCCATGCTGCTTCACTAATTTATGCTGAGGAAATTCTACAATTATTTGAAGAGATAATGTACATACTTTTTGTCTTTAAAAAACAAAATCAAGTCAAGGATGGCAACTTCAATTACCCAAACTCAGTCAAAAGAGAATAAAGAGATTAAGTACAAACCCTCAAGGACAAAGAAAACACAAGAGGACATAATAGCAACAAAGTCTTAGAAGCTGCAGAGCAGATGGGTGAGTGAGAGGACCTGGTAACTGCAAAGCGTTGATCCAAAGACTGCAGTGGAAAGCTGGTCATACAAGCTGCTTTATGTCATACACATCCTCAGAGAATCAGAAATTGGTGGTACTGCGTACCTCCACAAACAGGAAGATTGGGGGCTAATAGCAGGAAGGTTTCTCTTTTTATAGGTTTAAGAAGCAGTTAAACCCCACATTTCTTTCTCTATAAATCTCAATCAAGTGTCAGTCCCTTTTCCACAGCAGCAAAAACCCTGGAAATTTATACTTTGGAAGGGATTAAAAAAAAGGGTCTTGGCTTNGGCTGAGCACCAAAGAATTGATCTTTTGAACTGTGGTGTTGGAGAAGACTCTTGAGTCCTTGGACTGCAAGGAGATCCAACCAGTCCATTCTGAAGGAGATCAGCCCTGGGATTTCTTTGGAAGGAATGATGCTAAGGCTGAAACTCCAGTACTTTGGCCACCTCATGCGAAGAGTTGACTCATTGGAAAAGACTCTGATGCTGGGAGGGATTAGGGGCAGGAGGAGAAGGGAACGACAGAGGATGAGATGGCTGGATGGCATCACTGACTCGATGGCCGTGAGTCTGAGTGAACTCCGGGAGTTGGTGATGGACAGGGAGGCCTGGCGTGCTGTGATTCATGGGGTGGCAGAGTCGGACACGACTGAGCGACTGAACTGAACTGAACTGTGAATTGAAACCTTTGCTCCTTAATCAGGTTTGTAGGATTGAATGAGATATATTCTTGAAGATGATGTTCCAGGAATGAGTGTGAGTGCACAATAGATTTTTCCAGTGTTGTACTGGTATAAAGAAGACGGATACTCATTATTGAACTCATGCTGGTATCAGTTTCATATAATGTTTAAGATGAAGAAAAACAGGATTTGAACACCAGCGTTCACAGCAGCAATATTCACAATACCCCAAAGATGGAACAACCCAAGTGTCCATCAAGAGATAAATGGATAACCAATGAGATCTATCAAACAATGGAATATTATTCAGCCATAAAAAATGAAATCCTGACAGGTGCTACAATATAAATAAAACTTAAAAACATAAACAGAAGAACCAGGACACAAAATGACAAGTATTGCATGATGCTACTTATATGAAATATCTAGAATAGACAAATTCAGACAAAAAGTAGACTAGAGGTTACCTGAGCTGGAGCATGGGTTGGATGGAGGAGTTACTGTTTAGTGATTACAAAGATTCTGTTTGGGGTCATGAACAATTTTGGAAATAATTAATGCTGATAATAAAACAACATTGTGAATGCAATTAATGCCACTGAATTGTACCTTTTTAAATGGCTAAAATGGCAATATTTATGTTACATATATTTTATAATTTTTTTCAGATGAATCAAGGAAATTTTTAAAATAATATTTTTTATTGAGGTAGCTGGTTTATAACATACAAGCTTCATGTGTTCAATATTCTACTTCTATATATACTACATTATACTCATGATCAAAAATTTAGTTTTTATCAGTCACCATAGAGTAGATCCCCTTTACCCATATCTCTGTCCCTCCTGTCCCTACCCCTACTCTCTGTTGAAATCACTCTTCTGTTCTCTGTGTCAGCATGTTTGTTTTTGCTTGGTTTGGTCTATTCATTTATTTGGAGCATGTTTGCTTTTAGTATTTCACAAATGAGTGAAGTCTAATGGTATTTGTCATTCTCTGTTTGGCTTATTTCATTTAGAATAATACCTTAAGGTATATCCATGTTGTCACAAATGGAAAAATTTCATCTTTTTTTTAAAATTTCATCTTTTTATGACTGAGTAATATTCTATTGTATATAGTTACTGTATCTTTTTATTCATTCATCTGTTGATGGACACTTAGATTGTTTTCAGGTCTTGGGTTTTGTAAAAAATGTTGCAGTGAACACAGGAGTGCATATATCTTTTCAAATGAGCATTTTTGTATTCTTTTACTGCAATTTAAAAAATTAATATTGCAATATACCAAAACCATAAACCATTAAATCATACACGTTAAATGTGTTATTTGTATGGTATCAACAAAGCTGTTTTGAGAAAACAAAGATTAAGACAAACATAAAATTTAATGGGTTTAATTAAACTGAAGTATAATTCTAACAAATTTTTTGATAGCAACAGTAATTAGGTTCTGTAATGTTTGTTGTTGTTTAGTTGCTAAGTTGTATCTGACTCTTTGTGACCCTGTGGAATGCAGCATGCCAGGCTCCTCTGTCCTCCACTGTCTCGCAGTTTGCTCAAATTCATGTTCATTGAGTTGGTGATGCTCCCTTGGAATTTCTAAGTGGCTGAGAGTAATAAATATGTTTTTCCTTATGTCAATGAAGTGACTTTTGGACTGTTTTTGATCACCTAAAGATGGGAGCTGGTCACCAGAGGAACCAACTGTATGACTGGAGGGTTGGGAATTTTCAATCCCAATCTGATTTCTGGGAGAGGGTGAGGAGCTGGAGGCTGAACTTATTGGCAATGACCAGTGATGTAATCAATCACACATGCTAAGTTGTTTCAGTCATGTCCAACCGATCCTTTGTGACCACGTGGATTGTAGCTCACCAGGCTCCTCTGTCCATGGGATTCTCCAGGCCAGAATACGAGAGTGGGTTGCCATTTCCTCCTGCAAGGGATCTTCCCGACCCAGAGATGGAACCCGAGTCCCTTATGTCTCTTGCATTGACAAGCGGGTTCTTTACCACTAGTGCCACCTGGGATTGGTGGCACTGTGTAGTGCCTATATAAAAAAGTGTCCATAAAAACCCAACAGGATTTTTGGTTCAAAGAGCTTCTAGGTCCCACGGAGTTTCTAGGAAAGCAGAGCACCTGGAGAGGAAATGGGAGCCCGAAGCCCTTACCCCATGCATTACCCTATGCATCTCTTCCATCTGGCTGTCCCTGAGTTATAGCCTTTTGTAATAAACCAGTAATCTAGTGAGTAAAATGCCTCTCTCAATTCTGTGAGCCTCTCTAGCAAATTAATCAAACTCAAGGAAAGAGTGGACTGTAAGAATTTCCAAAATGTCGCCAGTTACTTGCCTGGAGAATCCCAGGGACAGCTGAGCCTGGTGGGAGGCTGTCTATGGGGTCGCACAGAGTCGGACACTACTGAAGTGACTTAGCAGCAGCAGCAGCCGTCAGAAGCACAGATAACAGCCTTTAGAGAAGGGCGGGGTGGGGGAGGTTGTAGGTCTGAACCTTTAATCTGTGGGATCCCATGCTGTCTCCGAGTACATAGTGTCAGAATTGAGCTGAATTATGGGACACCCAGCATTACTCATTATTGTGGGGAAATCCACACATACACANGGGGGAGGTTGTAGGTCTGAACCTTTAATCTGTGGGATCCCATGCTGTCTCCGAGTACATAGTGTCAGAATTGAGCTGAATTATGGGACACCCAGCATTACTCATTATTGTGGGGAAATCCACACACACACATACACACACACACACACACACACACACACAGAGTCGGGTCCAACCTATAAGTTTTGATAAAATATTTGTCCGTGATAGACAGTTCTCAATGTTCTCGCTCTCTGAAGCAGAACCTAGTCACTTCTGTAAAAGTTATAATAAAGGTGATTGAAACTATACCAGGAGCAATAGTGTTAGAGGACGATATTGAGTATGAGAATGTTTGTGTCAACCTTTCTCTTCATAAGAAAACAAAAGCAAACTGAAAATATCAAATAAACTAAAATGTGTGTGTATTTGGAAAATCTGAAAAACAACACGTTTGTCTTTTAGACAAAATTTTCAGATCAATCTGACTTGTCCAAGGATTAAAGCTTACTGGATTACATGAACTTGAATTTTGTATAAAATTGCCTCTGAGTCAGTCGTTTCTGTGAGGAAGTGTTTTTGTTTTGTTTTCTTTAACCCTTTTAAAGTATTAGAAGCTCAGTTTCTTTGTGTTCTGGGAATTCGGGCAATATTGGATTTATGTAAGCTCTTGTTAGTCCCTATAAACCAATCAGAACAAATCTCTTTTAATTTGAAAGTTTTTATAATCTAATTTGTTAATACCCTTAGGAGATAGGAAAATATTCCAAGCTGGAATAATGAGATTTCAGGCTTTTCTCAAAGAAGCAAAAAAAATAGTAAAAAGAAAAAAAACCTCTAAAAACAAAACAAAAAGTATTTTCTCATTTATAGGCCTACAGGCAGTCTTTCATTTTACAATTTGCAGCTTCAGTACAACTAGTCATTCACAAAACTNCTGGAATAATGAGATTTCAGGCTTTTCTCAAAGAAGCAAAAAAAAATAGTAAAAAGAAAAAAAACCTCTAAAAACAAAACAAAAAGTATTTTCTCATTTATAGGCCTACAGGCAGTCTTTCATTTTACAATTTGCAGCTTCAGTACAACTAGTCATTCACAAAACTCAGTCCACATCTCAAAGGACTCTTCTCCTTTCCATTGCTGCTGCTGCTGCTAAGTCGCTTCAGTAATGTCCGATTCTGTGCGACCCCATAGACGGCGGCCCACCAGGCTCCTCTGTCCCGGGGATTTTCCAGGCAAGAACACTGGAGTGGGTTGCCATTTCCTTCTCCAATGCATGAAAGTGAATAGTGAAAGTGAAGTCTCTCAGTCGTGTTCGACTAGTAGTGACCCCAGGGACTGCAGCCCACCAGGCTCCCCTGTCCATGGGATTTTCCAGGCAAGAGTACTGGAGTGGGGTGCCATTGCCTTCTCCATTAGGCACAAAATACTTTAAAGTGACTTATCTCACAAATAAACAATCAGACAAACAAAAAGCACTAACAAACCAAACAATCTCTATCATATCTCACCCAACAGAGAGACCTCATCATTCTCTGGCAGAGATTNCCATTAAGCACAAAATACTTTAAAGTGACTTATCTCACAAATAAACAATCAGACAAACAAAAAGCACTAACAAACCAAACAATCTCTATCATATCTCACCCAACAGAGAGACCTCATCATTCTCTGGCAGAGATTACCAAATGTCAATCATAAAACTAGACTCCTGACCTTTGCTGCTAACCCTGCGAGAAACTCATCACCCCGGCACAATTAAATTCTTTTTTTTGTTGTTGTTGGTTTTTTGTTTATATTTTGCTGCTCCACGGCTTGTAGGATCTCGGTTTCCCCACCAGGGATTGAACTTGGGCCCTTGGTAGTGACAGAACAGAGTCCTAACCACTGGATAGCCAGGGAATTTCCTGATTGACTTCTAGTATTAACAGATTGTCAGGAATGCAATTCAGCCTGGCCTAGCAGTTTGGTGCCCTCCCTTCATGGACAAGCTATGGAAAGGGCACAGCTCAAAAGACAAGTTAGACAAATCACAGACACGCTTGACCAGAAACCAGAGCAAAGAATCAAAAGGAAAAACGAAGAAGCATTGCTAGCAAAAGTAACATTTTAGGCTTCCCCCATAGCTCAGTTGGGCTTCCCTGGTGGCTCAGATGTTAAAGCGTCTGCCCCCGATGTGGGAGACCCAGGTTCGAGCCCTGGGTCGGGAAGATCCCCTGGAGGAGGAAATGGTAACCCACTCCAGTGTTCTTGCCTAGAGAATCCCATGGACAGAGAAGCCTGGTAGGCTACNTTTTATTTTATTATTTGTTTTCTTTTTATAAGCTTAAAAAATTTTTTTTATCACTTCACTGCTTTATTTATTTTTTTACTTTACAATATTGTATTGATTCTGCCACACATCAACATGAATCCACCACGGGCATATGCGTATTCCCCATCCTGCAGCCCCCTCCCACCTCCCTCCCCATACTGTCCCTCCGGGTCATCCCAGTGCCCCAGCCCCAAGCATCCTGTATCAAACCTGGTCTGGCAATTTGTTTCTTATATGATATTATACATGTTTCAATAATTTTTTTTTAAAAAGCTCTCTGGAGGAAATTTGAAAGATCTTTACTCTGCCATTCCCAATGACACCACCCTGCCTGTTCCTCTGAAATGTGACTTTTCCACTCTTCCCATAAAGAACCCGCACTGGCTGATGGCTTGTTTTGACCAATATGATGCAGTGAAAGTGACACTGTGTGACTTCCAGGTCAAGGCTCAACAGCCTGGCAGCTTTCATTTTTGCCCTTTCGAGTCAAATGCCTTGTAAAACCGTTGGGCTGGGTCACTAAATGATGAAGGGCATGTGGAGAGTGAAGCCCCAGCCTCTAGCCATCCCCACCAGAGCCACATCTGTGGATGGGGCCGTCTTGGCGTCTAGCCCATCCAGCCAACAGCTAAATGCAGCCAAAGAGCTAAAGTGCTAAAGAGCAGGGGAGGAACCACCCTCTCGAACCATGCAATCATTAGAATAAAACACTGAGATTTCCCTAGTGGTACAGTGAGTGAGAGTCTGCCTGCTAATGCCAGAGGAATGGGTTCGATCCCTGGTCTGGGAAGAATCCACATGCTGTGGAACTGAGCAACTAAAGCCTGTGCACCGCAACTCCTGAGTCCTCACCCTAGAGCCCACAAGCTGCAACTACGGAGCCTGTGTGCCCAGAGCCTGTGCTCCAAAACAAGAGAAGCCACTGCAATGAGAAGCTTGTGCACTGCGACAAAGAGAAGCCCCCACTCACTGCAACCAGAGAAAGCCCAAGTGGAGCAGTGAAGATGCAGCATAACCAAAAGTTAATTAATCTTTTACAAAGATATAATATACTATATATATATATATATATTTATGAAACGGAATCACTTTGCTGTACAGAAGAAATTAACATTGTAAGTCAGCTATGCTTCAGTTTTTAAAAAATGGATTTAAAAAAGAAATAATACACTGTAGTGATTGTGAGCCACTAACTTTGTGGGTAGCTTCTTAGGCAGCAATACCTAACTGATGCACTTGTTCCAAAGCCCTTTCTCTTAAGCACACCTCCTTTCCATTGACATCATTCTCCTGAGTGAAGAAAGCAAAGAAAGTTCCACAACTGCCCTTTCCTTCTTGACCTGGAGAAGGGTCATGCAAGCATATGAGCAAAGAAATGGATATAAGTGTGCAAAAGCAGGCATACTTAGGTGAGCTGCTATATTCCAACTGAGTTTTTTTTTTTTTAGCCCAGCATCACTCATGATAAAGACCATTTGACCAGCATTTCTTAAAGTTCAATCATTGTGGGACTTCTCTGGTGGTCCAGTAGTTATGACTTTACCTTCCAATGCACAGGGTGTGGGGAGCTAAGACCCCACATGCCTCATGGCCAAAAATCCAAAACATAAAACAAGCAATATTGCAACAGTTTCAGTAAAAGCTGTAAAGAAAATATTCAGTCCCTGAGTATTTCTTTTGTAGCCATCTCTATGTCCACTACACCTGCACTGGTATTTACTCAATATTTTACCTTATACTGACTTCTTCTTTAACTTATATATATGATTATATATTTTATTATTTAATCAATTATATTAATATGATACATGCATATATATGTATTTACAACTTTACATGGAAAACCAGTATCGCTTGCTTTATATAGAAAAGAACCATACCAATAAAATGAAAAAGAAAAAAAAAGTTATTAAACTCGATCTAGAGTCTTCCGACTACCAGATTTACTTACCCCGAAGCTTGCATTCTCTTTGTTAAACACAGATTAGTCAGTGCTAAAAGACCGGTAAAGCCACCTTAGTAGCAAACTATGACTTTCTCTTATGTAACCAAGAGAACTAACTGAGAATGGGAAAGGGAATATTCCCATGATGTAATCTGATGTTATTCAGTGTTGTGTCTGTACACAACTGAAAAATGACAGTCCACCTGTTGTTCACATCTTAGGAAACGCTGCACTAAATCACAGGCTCCTTGAGGGTGAAGACAAGCTCAGTGACGTCTCCTCTGTTTGGTGCAGTGCTGGACAGGGAACTGTTCTAATGAATTCATGGAATATATAACGCAGAGTTCATTTTTGGTATCTTTTGAGAACAGTGTGGTCATTGTCTTCAGACATCCTATTGACCAGAGGCTCAGATACCTGTTAATCTCTCTGTATCTTACATCTTTTGGACTCCCTGCAAATGGGAAATGTCTTCTCTCTTTTTATTTGGGAAATTTAACACTTATAATAGAAGATCATGAATAAAATGATCATTCCTGATTTCTTAGGATCCATGAAGCAGAGGCCTGTGTGCATATGTGTACACATGTGTGCACGTATGTGTGCATGTATGTATTTCCACAAACTGTGGAAAATTCTTCAAGAGATGGGAATACCAGACCACCCGACCTGCCTCCTGAGAAACCTGTATGCAGGTCAAGAAGCAACAGTTAGAACCGGACATGGAACAACAGACTGGTTCCAAACTGGGAAAGGAGTACCTCAAGGCTCTATATTGTCACCCTGTTTATTTAACTTATATGCAGAGTCCATCATGAGAAACGCTGGGCTGGAGGAAGCACAAGCTGGAATCAAGATTGCCAGGAGAAATATCAACAACCTCAGATATGCAGATGACACCACCCTTATGGTAGAAAGCAAAGAGTAACTAAAGAGCCTTTTGACAAAGGTGAAAGAGGTGAGTGAAAAGGGTGGCTTAAAATTCAACATTCAAAAAATTAAGATCATGGCATCCAATCCCATCACTTCAAATAGATGGAAAATAGATGGAGAAACAATGGAAACAGTGACAGATTTTCTTGGGCTCCAAAATCATTGCAGATGGTGACTGCAGCCATGAAATTAAAAGATGCTTGCTCCTTGGAAGAAAAGTTATGACCAACCTAGAAAGCATATTCAAAAGCAGAGACATTACTTTGCCAACAAAGGTCCATCTAGTTAAAGCTATGGTTTTTCCAGTAGTCATATATGGATGCAAGAGTTGGACCATAAAGAAGACTGAGTACCAAAGGATTGACACTTTTGAACTGTGGTGTTGGAGAAAACTCTCGAGAGTCCATTGGACTGCAAAAGACCAAACCAGTCAATCCTAAAGGAAACTAATCTTGAATATTCATTGGAAAGAGTGATGCTGAAGCTGAAGCTCCAATACTTTGGCCACCTGATGTGAAGAGCCAGCTCATTAGAAAAGACCCTGATGGCTGGGGAAGACTGCAGGCAGGAGGAGAAGGGGACAGAGGATGAGATGGATGGAAGGCATCACTGACTCAACATGCATGAGTGTGAGCGGGTTCGGGGAGATGGTGAAGGACAGGGAAGCCAGGCATGCTGCAGTCTACGGGCTCACAAAGAGCAGGACATGACTGAACGACTGAACAACAACAACGATGTATTTAGCCATGCCTTTAGCTCCCCTTGAACAGAGAATACTAACTGGGCTGCTGTATTTGTTATTTGGCTTCTCAACATTCTTTCCACCTGATCTCAGTAATGGTCTCCAGCTGTCCTTCAAGGTCTAGCCCTTCTTATTTCTCATCACATATGCCTCAGAGCAGGCTCCATGCCCTCCAGATAAGGCGCTGAGTGTGTGACCCAGGCTTGAGTTACTTAACACAGCAAACTACCTTGGTCACAGTGACTAACACAGAGATGGGCTTGGGACACATATTTTCCAGGGATCCTGCCATGGAGGCAGGTGCTCTTCCCATGCTAGGCTGGAGACAGAGAGCGTGGAAAGTCTGGAGCAGTGGCCATCATCTTGTTGACATGAAGTTGAGCTTGCTTGGGAATGGCACCCTTCCAGAAGAAGAGAAGCTGATAGAGATAGATAGGTGATAGACAAATAATGGATAGATGGATAAATGTGTGTGCTTCATCGCTCAGCCCCGTGTCTGACTCTTCCCGACCCTATGGACTGTAGCCCACCAGGCTCCTCGGTCTATGGGATTTTCCCAGGCAAGAATCCTGGAGTGGGTTGCCATTTCCTCCTCCAGGGGATCTTCCCCACCCAGGGACCGAACCCACATCTTCTGTGTCTCCTGCATTCCAGGCGGATTCTTTATCCTCTGAGCCATCAGAGAAGCCCAGATAGACAGGCAGATAGATAGAGAGATAGATATTAATAGAAAGACAGGTAGATAGATAGATGGGATAAACAGAGAGAGAAACAGAGTCCTAATGATCACTTGAGCCCCTATACCCTGCCATACCTGAAACCAGACCAACTCTAGGTTTTTCCCTTAGGTGAGCTGAAGGATTCTTTTTGTTCAAACAACTTCAAGTTGGAGCTAAGTCTTCTCTAGTTTAGACTGTGGCTTCCAGACAACATGGCACCAGAGAGTCCTGAGAAAGCAAAGGCTAGACAGAGTATCGGACTTGAAGAGTCTTTTAATTGAACCAAAGACTACTTACTGGCCACCACAGCATGTTGCCTCCAGCTAGAAAGTAGCCTTTCACAGTGTCTCTTGTGGTCTTCACCGTGGACTGAAACAGAGAAAGGCAGTGGGTAAAGGAAACGGTAGCAATCAGAGGCACCCCAGATGGTCTAGTCCCAGAGTATAACCCGGGAGTCCAGCAGGCCAGATTCAGACATCAAATATATTTGGGGGTTTGTTTGGTTTGGGTTTTGGTTTGTCTGTTTTTGTAAGAGTCCCTGAGCAATACTTCTCATGGCCATTATTTGCACGAAATATCTTACTTCACTATTTTTTGCACCATGCAGCTTGTGGGATTTAAGTTCCCCAATGAGGGATGGAACCTGGGCCCTCAGCAATGAAAGCATGGAGTGCTAACCACTGGACCATCAGGAAAGTCCCTTAACTGTAATTTTTTTTTTTTTAAGCGAGGGACTTTCCTGGTGTTTCAGAGGCTAAAACTCTTTTCTTCTACTTCCCTAGTTAGGGAACTAAGATCCCACGTGCACTGTGGTGAGGCCCCAAAATAAAAATTTTAAATTAAAAAAAAGCCTCTCAGGTCCTTCAAAAAAAAAATAGGTGATGTATGATATTATATAAGTTATAGGTGGTTTACAATTTTTAAAGGTTGTACTCCATTTATAGTTATAGAATACTGGCTATATCCTCTGTATTGTGCAATATATCCTTGCAGCTTATTTTATGCATAATAGTTTGTACCTCTTAATGCCCTACTCCTGTATTTCTCCTCCCCTCTCCCCACTGATAACCGCTAGTTTCTTCTCTATATCTGTGATTCTACTTTTTTGTTCTTTTTGGTTTTTTTCTTAAGATTGTTTTTTGATGTGGATCATTTTTAAAATTCTTTATTGAATTTGCTTCAATATTGCTTCTGTTTTATGTGGGGTTTTTTTTGTTTGTTTGTTTGGTTGGTTGGTTGGTTGGTTTTTTGACCATGAGACATGTGGAATCTTAGTTCCCTGACCAAGGATGGAACCCACACCCCACCAGGGAAGTCCTTTCACGTCTTTTTAGCTTGTACTTTTTAGATCAAATATGTTTTGTTTGGCCCACGGTTTGCCTTTTAACAGCTGCTTATTTCTTTGTCTCTGGCTCTGTGGAGTTTTGGCTGTGGCACCCAGGCTTCTCTCTGGTTGTGGCATGTGGGCTCAGTAGCTGTGCTGCATGGACGTAGCCCCCCGCAGCAGGTGGGATCTTAGTTCCCCTACCAGCAATCGAACCTGTGTTCCCTGCATTTGAAGGCGGATTTTTAACCACTGGTCCACCATGGAAGTCCCTGTTTGATGTCTCGTTTTTAAGATTTTCATCTGAATCCCTTAGAGCAGACAAACTCTTCAGGTCCACACCCCCTACAGCTCCCTGCCTCACACATGTATAATAACCTACTAGGTGCCGCTAGACCTCTGAGTTTCAGACCATGGTTTGTCTGTGACAGCCCACAATGGATGTCATTTATTGAATATCAGTACTATGTGCTGATAGTACTATGGGCTGCCCTGGTGACTCAGACGGTAAAGAATCTGCCTGCAGTGCAGGAAGCCCGGGTTTTATTCCCTACATCGGGAAGATCCTGTGAAGAAGTGGCAACCCACTCCAGTGTTCTTGCCTGGAGAAATCCGCAGACAAAGGATCCTGGAGGCTACAGCCCATGGGATTGCAAAGAGTCAGACATGACTGAGTGACTTTCATTCAGTCACTCACAATGTGCCAGGCTCTGTAGTAAGCATTTTGAAGCATCATCTCATTTTAATCCTCACCAACTCCTGTGAGAGCTTCCCTGGTGTCTCAGATGGTAAAGAATCTGCCTGCAATGCAGGAGACCCAGGTTCCATTCCTGGGTTGGGAGGATCCCTTGGAGGAGGGAATGGCAACCCACTCCAGTGTTCTTGCCTGAAGAATTCCATGGATAGAGGAGCCTAGCAGTCTACAGTCCATGGGGTCACAAAGAGTTGGACTGAGCAACTTTCACTTTCAGTTTCTATGAGGTTGATGCCATCAAGCCAATCTAATACATGAACAAACCAAGGCTCAGAACTAGTCCCTTATCTAGTGCCATATTTCTACAGAGAGGAAGACTGAGAACTCAAACCCAGGTCAGCCTGATTTCAGAGCTCTTTAGGAGTGAGCTTCTTGGCCCTAAAGGTACTTTAACAGAGACATTTAAATCACTAAGTGATCTTGGATAAGTTGTAACTTCTCCCAGCTCTGGGTGCAGATATTGGTAAGAGGCGTCTTACTGGATGGGAGATGACATGAAATGATATCTTTTCATCCCTGCAAAAGATCTTACTTTAGCAAATAGACACTTTGGCTCATTCCTGCTGAATCCTGACACAGGAAGTATTTTCCAAGAGTAAAGAACTCCTTGTGCTAAAAGGGATCATCTAAATTCAGGGCTCCCCAAACCAATACTACATCAGAGTCTCCTGACTCTCTTGTGAAAATACAGATTCCCAGCAACTCTAACCCTTATTCTAACTCTGCCTATACTCCCTTATCCTGATCCCAATCCCGTCTGACTTGAAAACCTTGCCTCTTAGGATTTCCCTGGTGGTCCAGCAGTTAAGACTCCACACTTACACTGCATGGGGCATGGATGTGATCCCTGGTTGGGGACCTAAGAACCCACAAACCATGCAATGCAGCCAAAGATAAAAATAAAAAAGAATCAAGTTCTACTTACTGTAAGACCTTGAGCCAGTCTCTCCCTCTAACTTGACTTACCCATAGTCCAACAGCCAGGACGAAGAGGAAATACAGAATCAGCACTGCAATGTCACCTGCTTCCAGCGTCCTCCGGGGAAACGCCTCCAGGGGATCTGACTGTGTGAGTGGAGGGCTGCTGGTGCTGCTCTCCATGGTCCTGAACGAACTCTTGCAAAGCTGTGGAAGTGCAAATGTGTGTCACATGCCAGGACCTGGTGCCACTCTTCTCGCCCTCTCTGTAACTGCCTCCTTGGGCAATCAAGCAGGAAGACACATGTGGAAGGATGTGTGATGGAGACAGACTTCGGGAAGGCAAATCCATCCGTTCTCTCTCTCATTCACCCAATATTTACAAGGAAGTCACATCAAATCTACAGTTAATGTTCACCAGCCCCACAGCTCACTTGGCAAAATACAAAGAAAAATAAACAGCTTAAGTAATATAGATATCTCACCACCCTCTTCCACGTATCCAGGAGTGAGAGAAAAACAGGACACCGAGTCAGTCTGTTTCCCTGGTACCTTGCAGCCGGGTGAAAATCAAGCCAGCAATTTTGTCTAAGGCTCAGCCAGTCAATACAATCTTGTGTCACTGCTGGATGTGCCCATAAAATGTGTATGTTTATTTATTTTTAAATTTGTGTTAGTTTTTTATTTTGGCTGCACTGGGTCTTCGTTGTTGCGAGCGAGATTTCTGTCCTTGCAGTGCATGGTTTTTTCACTGTGGTCGCTTCTCTGGTTACAGAGCACCAGCTCTAGAGTATGCAGGCTTCAGTATTTGTGGCTTGCAGGCTCTAGAGCACAGGCTCCATAGTTGTGGCCCACAGGCTTAGTTGCCCCGTGGCATGTGGAATCTTCCAGGACCAGGAATGGAACCTGTGTCCATGCATTGCAAGGTGGATTCTCAGCCACTGGACCAGCAGGGAAGTTGAAATGTGTTTATTTAATAAACATTTATATAGCACCTGCTACATGACAGGCATCATCCTAAGTGTTTACAACCTTGCAAAGTAGGCAGCCCAATAATGGGGTAACTCAACTCATAGATGATAACACAGTATGATGTTTCATACAAGTGGGTGTGTATAATGACAGACATATTAAGGATTCAAGCCTAAGAGTCGTCCAGTTCGCTCCACCCCTTACTGACCCCGAGAGCTTGGACAAATTCCCTAACTTCTCTAATTCTTTGCATTCCCATCTGAAAATGGGACAAAAAGAGGTTACATTTCACAGAGGGTCGTGATCTAGCACCTGTGAAGTATGGAAAACAATGCGACACACAGTTGTGCTCAGTAAATTATAGCTGCTATTATTACTATTGCTAATTTTCTACAATAGGCAGTGAGGCAGAGATCCCCTAATTTTACATGGAGTAAAACAGATGATAGTATATAAGCTGGGTTTTGAAGAATGCGTAGGTGGTCCTACACGCCATGAGCAGGGATGCGGGTACATTCCAGGCTAAGGCAACAGTATCCACAGACATTAAGATGTGAATAAGCATATCATGCTTAAGGAACCATCAGATTCTTTCCTGAGGATTAAGATTGGGAGCAGGGAAGTGGGCAGTGAGGCTCATTATCTATGAAGGCATTAAACCAGCTCTTTGATGTCATTCAAAGGATTCTGTAAGGTCAGTAGCTTTCTTTCTATAGAAAGCAGATGTCATCATCTTCAGATATTATCCCGGTTTCTATAACAAATATTTTATAATACTCTCTTTACTGAATACTGAAATGAAACTCATAGATAATGTTACCTACCTACACACATTTTAAAAAATCAATATAAAGCTCTATTATAAAAGAGAAATAAAAGAACAGCAATTTTGGTTAAAATGATGGAAAATTCAACATATAAGTGCTCCATCTGACGCGAAGGGGGAGTCAGATCCTTTTACCTATTACACTGAGTAAGCTTTGAATTTAAGAGAAATAAGAAAANAGCTCTATTATAAAAGAGAAATAAAAGAACAGCAATTTTGGTTAAAATGATGGAAAATTCAACATATAAGTGCTCCATCTGACGCGAAGGGGGAGTCAGATCCTTTTACCTATTACACTGAGTAAGCTTTGAATTTAAGAGAAATAAGAAAACTGGAATCCATTTGATTCCAGAAGCACAGAATAAAGTGTGACTCTACAGAGGAAAACCAGATTTAACCATGTTTAAATCTGAAAAAAAAAATGCTTTGTGATTTTAAATGTTATAAAGAAATCCAAACAATTCCCATGATATACCATGTTTTTAACTTAAGATAGAGCCCTCTGAGAAATATCAGAGACAGACCCGATAAAATAAAAAGCCGGTACATTTTTTAAACCATTAAAAAAAAAATTGAGTACAGTTCATTTACAATGTTGTTAGTTTCAGGTATATAGCAAAGTGATAAATATTTTCAGATTCTTTTCCATTATAGGTTATTATAAGATATAGAATATAGTTGTCTGTGATTTTAATGTAAAAGAAAACCCAGAACACTGTGTTTTGTGCAAACGGCAGATAGGTTCTGCATGCTGTGCTGTGCTTAATCGCTCAGTCGTTTCCAACTCTTTTCGACCCTACAGACTATAGCCCACCAGGCTCCTCTGTCCATGGAATTCTCCAGGCATGAATATTGCAGTGGGTCGCCATGCCCTCCTCCAGGGGATCTTCCCAACCCAGGGATTGAACCCAAGTCTCCTATATTGTGGGGATATTCTTTACCATCTGAGCCACCATGGAAGCCCAAGAATACTGGAGTGGGTAGCCTATCCCTTTTCCAAGGGATCTTCCGGACCCAGGAATCGAACCGGGGTCTCCTGCATTGCAGGCGGATTCTTTACCAACTAAGCCACCAGGGAAGCCACAGAACTGATAGAACCTGGAGATTAACTGAGAGAGGGGAAGAACTGGGGAGCCATTTCCTGCTTCTAACCAGAGATGCCCAAAGGTGGAGTAGCCTGGTCACCTGAGTGACACATTCCTGGTTCCTAAAGCAAGGCTTTTCATTTGCAACACTATTGGCATTTTGGATCTCATAATTCCTTGTTATGGGGGAGCTGCCTGGTGCATTGTAGACGTTTAGCAGCATCCCTGGGAGCCACCCACTCGAGGCCGGCAGCACCTCTCCACAGCTGTGGCAGCCACAAATGTCCCCTGTGTTGAAAAGCACTGCTTTAGAACCCAGGAGGAGACTAGAGACATTCATTTAGAGAAGATGCCTCAGGGGGGCGCTCAATAACCTTTAACATCCCTTCCCACAGCAAGTGCAGTATTGAACTTCTCTCCCTGGGCCCGAGCCTTACTCTTCTGTTGAGAGGATGCTCACAGCTTCTCAGACCTGTGAGAATATCCAAACAATCACTGATCCATAACACTGATCCAAAAATGGACAAACAAGAGAAGGAGGGAAGGAAGGAAGATGGACCAGCTAGTATCAGGCAAACCCAACTCACTGACCCAGCCTGAAGGCAGAAGTATGCAGCAGAAGCCCAAATTCCATCCCAGGTCACCCTCCCTGCCCCGGTCAAGCTTAGGTTTTATGATCATTGTCATCAGTCCAATGGGATGGTAGTAACCTAACTGAACCAGAAAACTTGCGAGGAGAAAGTGGGAAGGGAAGACTGTGCTGGAGAGTTCTCAAGGGTGGAAGCAGAGATTCATGAAGGAGGCTCTAACCTGGAGGCAGATTTGGAGGCTTGAAAACAAGGGGGCTAGATGGTCCTTAAGGTCTGACTCGAGGGTGAAGCCCTTCTTGGATAAGCAGTGTTCTTACCGCCACTCCACAGACAAGGAAGTGGTGTCGCATGACCGAGTGCCCAAGGCGGGGCTCAACTCCAGATCTGATTGCAGAACTGTGTTTTATTTTTATTTTTATTTTTCAATTTTTTTTTTTTTTTT